>VTPC01008651.1:34225-63245 GCA_011009095.1 Ignelater luminosus | reverse complement strand
TGAAGAAGCCCTTGTTTTGGGCAAGTTTAAGCAAATCCTATAAAAAGTAAAATTTGATAAATTAATTAGTAAAATGATAAGTTTATTTTCAATTTAACTAATAGAGTAATAAAACTTTATCTTTTAAAAAGATTGTTTAGTTGATTAGTGCATTTTATGTCTAATTATTTATGGGAAAGTTTAATACCTGAATTTAGTCAGTATTATCCAATAGCTGCATAAAGTGTACAGCGTGGAAATAATTTTCTAGATTATATCAGAAGCTTGGATTTTCATGTTATGGGTAGTACTCCCTTGATATTCGACCAAATCATATTTTTCTCTACAATTATTTACACGTAACGACAATGAAGAACGAGACAAACAAGACATGACGATGACGAAGAAGGCAGACGGGAAGAAAAATCCATAAACACAACGGAAAAGTAATTTCTAACGAAGATACAAAAATTTGAAAGTATCTTCAGAAAAGTAGAACTGTTTCAACTGGAGCCTTTTCAACAAAAGCTCCAGACGAGTTAGACAGCAGCTAATTCAAAAGAATTCTATTAGGTGCGGTTTTAGATTTTATCTGTTGCAAATAACTCTTTAGTACCGGAAACCCCTTTAGTACATGCCAGAATTTGTGTGGATTACCCAGAGAGTTGATAGGTTTTGAAAACGAGGAATGGCAATAAGAGAAGAGAACTCCTCATTGAGATCTCGGAAAGGATAAATTCGAAGAAAGTTGTCTATTTTGAAATTTGATTTACGTTATCACTATTTCCTCAAAATAATCAAATATTTTCCAGATATTCGCTAAAAACAAAAGTCTTTTAAGGCAGATATTTCTAAAGCAGACGATTTTCTCACTCACTCGAACTATTTTTGTACTGAACCACACCGGAACATTGTCGTACCGATCCGAACAAGCATTACTTTCATGCTGAACCAAAGAGGAGGATTTTCGTACTACACCATAGCACGGGCCTTTGCGCAGCCCAGCCCAAATCTCTGGTTCGGGTCAGGTCGGCCCGGGGTCTGAAAATCTATGGGGCATTTCGGACCTACATCTGATCAATCAATCGAGCCGTTCGCCTGTTGACCCTATTGGGCCGTTCGCCTGTTGACTCTGTCGGGTCGGTTGTACTTTTCGGGACATTATTTTTATACTGATCCGAAGCAGATGATTTTCGTATTGCACCGAACCGAGGTCGTTTTCGTACTGACTTAGACGGACTATTTTCGTACTCAACCATACCGGAAAATTGTCGTACTGACCCGAATAAGCATTATTTTCATACTGAACCAAAGAGGAGTATTTACGTACTACATCATAGCACGGGTCTTTGCGCAGCCCAGCCCAACGCTCAGGTAGATCAGGCTGGGCCTGGGTCTAACACACTATCGGAATTTTCGGGCCTGCATCTGATCAAACAATCGGACCGTTATCCTGTTGACCCTGTTGATAAGGCTTTTCGGGTCGTTATTTCTGTACTGATCCGAAGCAAACGATTCTCGTATTGCACCGAATCAAGATCTTTCTCGGACTGACTTGGACAAACTAGTTTCGTACTGAGCAGCACCGAAGGATTGTTATATTGACTCGAATAGATATGATTTTTGTCTATTTATTTTTATACTGAACCGAAGGGGAAAGTCTTCGTACTGCACCGTAGGACGGATCTCTTGATCAGGCGTTTGCTCAGCCCAGCTCAAAACTAGGGTGTACGTCAGGCTGGGCCTCAGTTTAGGAATTTATCAGGCTCTTCGTTCCCGTGCGTTGAACCGTTTGGGCTTGTCGAATTGCTATAGCCGTTAGGGTTTGTCGGGCTCTTACCGACGCGATGTTAAGTTTCTCACATCATAGGTTACATAGATTGAGTTTCTTTTTAATGGCACATTAGTGATTCTTATTTGGGTTCATGCAGCTGTTAATAGCTGATTATTTGAAAGTCAGTTATCTGTATAAAAAATTAGGTACTAATTTAACGATT
Source organism: Ignelater luminosus (assembly GCA_011009095.1). Classification (NCBI taxonomy): domain Eukaryota; kingdom Metazoa; phylum Arthropoda; class Insecta; order Coleoptera; family Elateridae; genus Ignelater; species Ignelater luminosus. Next base: position 61,269 of record VTPC01008651.1, on the reverse strand, counting down.
AATCGATTATTTTATCATTTTGAGTAATCTATTAATCAATTATACATCTATTCAATTAATCGATTATTCAATTATTACAATTATTCGATTATTCTGTTGTAGGGATTACCCGATTATTTCGATTAATTGATTATTTTAGTCATTCGATTAATCGATTACTTCTATAGCCCTACAATCGATTAATCGGATTAATCAATTAATAATCGTATAATCGATCATTCTTGAGCGATATCGAGACTTCTGTCGGGACGTTGATTGCCATAATGGTCCTGTGTACAATAACCGCTAAATCAAGATCTCTCATCACCAGTAGCGGTACTAAAACGGGGGGGGTTCTTTTCTTTTCGTTTTTGTTTTTCTGCCTCCAACCCCCGGAAAACCAAAAATGGAATGTTTTATGCTGTACCGTGAGAACAAAAAGCGATCCGGATGGAAGAATATAGAAAGGCAGGGAAATTCTTGAAAGAGACCTCTTCACTCTTCAATATTTTACATTGGGTTAAATGAAGAAAAATCAGTGGAAGGAGGTAGACGAAATCTGATTAAGGCATCAAAACGAGCATTGGTTCTAAAGTAAGAAAGAAAAAAGTTTTTATCAGTTTATCTTCAGTATATCCTGTTAGAATAGAGGTTTAATAAAAAAAAAATAAAAAAATGTATTAAAGCTAAGGTTTAGTATAACACCCTTGAAATTAGTTAAAGTAAAGCATGCCGTAAAATGTCATAAAACGAGCGTCCGAAAATTTCCTACGTGAGACTAAACGCAACGCCACAGCATCACTAACACATACCTCCCATATTGATTTTTTTTAAATAAATAAATAAAATATTTATTATGGAATATATTTATAATTAGTTTCAAAACCATTTCTTTAATGACAGGGTAATTTCAGAACAATCAGCATTAAACCGTTTATAGTTCATTAAGAAAAATAAGTAAGTAAACAATTGTAACAATCATTAGAAAAATAATGATTGCATCACCAAGAGCTAGAAGAGTCTTTAGTAATTTGATTCTTTTTGTTTGGGAAAAATTAGAAAAGAATAAACACTGATCTAAGACGTTTAGCTGGGTATGATAATGAGCCCATAGTGAAACTTCAACCAGTTTTTTGAATTACTAAGAAGACGAAACAGACACCTTTAAGCCAGTAAAATGAGTTGGCGGCAAATTTAAAAAGCTCAGCAAAAATAGTAGCCGGTCAAGATACTTAGGAAAGTCTTAAGCTGCTAAACTAAAGTAACCAATAGGAAGAGAAAGAAGATGCTTAGAGAGCTTAAGACACTTATGACTTCTCTAACTTTCGTTTACGGAGTGGAGATAACTTTTAAATTAAAAGAGAAAAGTCACAAAGTACAGACTTTTTAAAAATGCTGAAAGCTGAATGCTGAATAACAAAAGTGCAATTGAGTTTTGAGGGGAAGAACACGAAACTTGCTAATGAACTAACAAACGAACTAGGCTAAAGTGCTACTAACAGTTTGGTATAGCAGGGTAGCAGATTAATGAAGGAGCTGTACATACAAGGTAGCTCAAATTCGACGTAAATGCAGGGTATCTCAAAAACTAAACCAACTATAAAAAACTAACTACGCATTACTGATCTACAGTTTTCTGCTGAATTCCTTGATGCGATCAGAATTTATTAGATCTTCTTTTCTTCATGAGTTATAGGCAAAAATAAATGTTTTTAAAATTTCTTCGAGGAACTACTTCTTCGTTATTTCAAGAAATGGAAAAAGTTGTCTGGAACTTTTTGTATGGTTAGATGTCTAGCATGCAGTATTTACTCTAGATCTTTGTTTTATTCAATTGTTTAACAGTTATAACAATAAAAATAGTTTTTAAAATGGAAATCATAATAGGTCCTGACACATCTGAATTCATTATTTTCTCAGTTTTGACAGAAAACAAGACAATAGCTTGTTAATAACGTTTACGTTGCACTTGTAATTAAAAAGGTAGTTATTGTTTATTAAAAGCAAATAACAAACAAAATTCTCATACCGAGCTCCATTGTGTGCAATACACAGTTCACATCGTTTTTCTTTTATAGCTTTTATCTCATTAAAGATGTGTTTTTCTGCCTTAGTTTATTGGATGTCACGTCTTTCTAGAGTTGGTGAATTGTGCTATTTGTCTCCGATTAAATCCTTTCCCATAAATAGAAGTCAGAAAGAGTAAGAGAGTAGTCAATTTATTAACTCGCGGATTCCAATCTACTTGTTTGAAACATTTTGTTTCAGGAGGTTTGACGTTTAAAACTTCGAGCAAGCAGTGCTTCAGTAATTCAAAAAGAAACGTTATTAGTAAACTTCTCTTTGGTTTCTTTCAAAATCATCGCTCCTACATTATGCTTCTTATATTTTTGTTACTATTTACAGTAATTACAACGAACCATATACAGGGTGTCCCGTTAGACCAGTATACACGCTATTATTTGGAAACTGTTTAAGCTATTTTTGGTATTCTGGCATAATTCGACTTCTAGATTGCAAAACGGAAAGTAGAACATTTTGTTAAAACAACCTGTCAACAAACAACATCGACTTTCATTTCTTAAATAGACTGCTACATTTTTTATTGCTTCTATCCGCAATCCGTAGGATTTCTGACATAAATGTATGGGTACCACAGGTTTAGAATTGCTCGTAGAGGAATTAGAACAAAAATAAATAGGAATCTGTCTTATTTAACGGTTGTTACCAGGCACGAAATGCAAGACGCGACTGCAATCTCTAATTTCGTCATTGGTCCGTGACATAAAGTTTAAAAATCAATACTCTACTGTCTAGAAACATGCGCCTCCACAGAATTGCTCTTTTGCCTCTTATATCTCATTAACACCTCTAACCTTCTACATCTACTATATCCTCCGAGGCACTCAAACCCTTAAACCTGACATAAGCTTATAAACATGTTGTTTATTTACCATTAACCCTCAACCCCCATGCAGCTCAATGTTCAATGACCACGCTCTTCTCAGAGCGCCCCAACAACGATAACATAAGTGTTTCTACTCACATCCGTAGTTTACAATTGGCTGATGCCGTTTCCCATGCGCCTAAGCTGATTGGTAATAATTGGAGGTCCCAACTAGGGATCTTTAACGGTTCCTACTAGTGGTGTAAAAGGTACAGGGACTGGATTCGACCCACGATCGGCAAGAGGATATGGTGGAAACGCGTTCAAGAGCCGGAGCAACCGCAACCACAGCAACTGACATCGCGACGCCGATCGACGCCACGATGGAGTTAGTACCGATTGCAATAGTCCTGCGACAGATAGCCGGCCTGCAGTAGCAGCAACAACAATCTACCGCCGCCGCAGCCATACCACCACCGGAGTTTCACTGGACCTTGACACATTAAAGAACGTTCCGGAGGATTAGGTACAACATCAGCAGCAGGTAGCCTTGGCCATCAGGTTAGAAAAGCTGAAGGCTTTATTCAAGGCCAAATATGACGACCCGGTACGGAAAGTGCAACTACGTACAGTACTTTGTGGCCACCGGTAAACACGCAATGAACCTTCAACATCGAGTCGCGACAGTCGCCTCATTGCCGCCACTGCACCGGATGTCACTTCCACAGAAACTGTCCTGTGCTGGAACACTTCCATCAATATCAGGAAAACAACAATTAAGCAATCATCGACGCCCGCACCACAACAACCCCTCTGGGAGAAGGTTCCGACAGCTTCTCAGTGGCACCCACCCATCACACAACTATGAACGTCGCTAGCTGATCCAAGAGATGGCTCGAGCAGATCACAGACCCACGGCATCCCTTACCTCTGTCGCCACCAACTCAACAATCGATGAGCCCACAGCCCCATCTGCCCTCATCGACTAGAACAATGATCGGATCACCGTCACCACAGACGTTCACCGCAGCCAGGACTACAAACCTGCAACCAACAGCCTCCTCATCGCAACCGATATGCCTATGACCAACCAGGTTCTCATCTCACCGTCAACAGACGAAACAAGATGCCCGCTCTACTCCAGACAACCACAGCTGACGACAGCGAGCCCACGGTCATATCAACCCTCGACGTCTCAGCCACCGATGAGCACACGAGTGTCTATCCAACGACAAGAACTCCCGCCACGACGCTGAGGAATGAGACGCTAACTCTGAGCATTCCATAGCAAGACGCACGTCGATAACCCCAAGGCGCTGGCAAAAGCAGATCGTCGTCGCTTGCACCAGAGAGACGTCCCAGATCCGGCAACAAGAACGCACATGAACGACGCGGTATCTGACCATTTAATAGTCTACACTCGATTATTCGGGAAGCACGAAAGCAGAAAGCTGAAATGTAGTATATTGCTGTAATTCGACTTCTGGAGTGCAAAGCTAAAATTATAACATTTTTGGAAGCAACATGTCAAACGGGAAATGACGCCCAACTTTCGTTTGTTAAATGGACCTACTGCTATTTCTATTGCCTAGATTGACATTCCGCAAGATTCTTGATAAGAAATTTTAGCTACCATAGGTCTGAAATGCCAAGTAAAATTAAACGTCAGAATAATAACAACAAAAATTGATTTTGTTAGAAAAACAAAAAATTCTTCTAGTTGATATGTTATAATTTTTGTAATGCGGCGCATAATATAGTTCTAATTCTGCTGTTATCGATTTTAGACCTATCGTATCTCAATGCTTTTTTTTGTCAGTAATCTTAGGAGACATCGATTAGTGCAATAAAAAAGTAGTAGTCACATTTAACAAATAAAAGTATACATCGTTTTCGGTTTAACAGATTGTTCTAAAAAATGTTTTAATCTTAGCTTTGTCAAATTATACCGAGATGCTAAATCTCAGCTTCAATGGTTTTGGAATAATTGAGTCTCCGTTGTTTTTTTTTTTCTAATCCGCTATTACCAGTCTAGACCTACGGTACTCCTATAGTTTTATGTCGGGAATCTTACATGTCAATTCGAGCAAAAACAAAGTAGTAGTTCTATTTAGTTTGGAGTATAGTTATTGTTTTCTAGACATTAGGCCATACAAAAACTTTCAAACAATTTTTCTTATTTTTTCAAATAACGAAACTACAGTCACTTGAAATTCGAAAGAATCAATTTTGGTCTATATATATATATATATCTCTAATTGAACCGATGAACTCAGCAGAAAGAAGTAGATCAGTAATGTGTATTCAGTTGTTTCATAAATCATAACCGTATCTGACAAAACCAAGACGGTGTCGAAATTCATTACTTGAAATCCTCACTGAGCTATTGCAAACGCAGAAGATCAAATCAGTGTTGACACTTTTAATTGTCAAAGTGTGGTAAAGGAAAGGATGTATCCTTTGCATGATGAGATAAGTTTGTTAACATTTAAGTAGCTGATAAACTATACATGGAAAATTTTGTGAACTGATTGTTGAAATTAAACAAGACCTAATATTTAATTTAATTAAAACAGAACTATTTAATATTATAATATTAATTAATAATTACCTACTTGTATTGAGTTTTAAATGTCAAGGAGAAAAGAAAAAAAGTAGAAAAATTAATGAATTATAAAAAAAATTGAGAACTTTATAACTCCACCGTAAATTAAGTTTTTTAGAAATTTAAACAAAAAAAGTAATGAAAACGTAAAAATAATTATCGCTATTAAATGACAGATGGTATAGTATATACCAAGATGTTTGTTTAATTTAATAATTATTTCTTCTTTAATTATGTAATATTAGGTTGTTCTATCATTAAAACAGTCTAACAAGAAAAGGTTTGTTAACTGTTCTAGCATTAGAATCGCCCATATGTTAAACAAGAAAAAATAGAAATAACAATAAACTGCAACGGTTTTGAGTTTATTCATTTAATTTACATGATCTGTCTTTGCCGTGTATATAAAAGCATTAATTGACAGATATTTCTCCTGGACGTCCATTGCTTTCGTTGTGTAACATGAATGAATTATTCCTATTAATAGGATCAAGCAGCTCTAATTGGGTATCGGTATAGTTTTCTTGTGTTGGTAAAATTTCCTTTCCTGTGCTCTATAGAAAATTAAAATTATTAGTTGTTTTTAGCAAAAAAAGAAAAAGAAACGTGAAAAATGTAATGACCCTTATTATAAAGTTTGAATGCATTAGCAGACTGGAATTAAATTAAATACTGATCCTTCGAATACTGTTAAGGTTGTTGACACGACCTTCAGCAACAAATTTTAATGAACTTCCATATAATATGCACACATAATATACACAACAGATGATTCTGCTACGAGTTTTTTTAGTATTTTTTGCGAATACGATGAATATACAAAACAAGTGTTACCTGTACATAATCCACGGCCGGTTTAACATATTGTTTGGCATTAATTTTATAACCAAGATACTTCTTGAACATGAAATTGAGGAAAGCGCTTAAGGTTTCGGTGGGTTTTGCTGGATCGAACATCGATGACTTGGGGAATCCTTGAGATTTTAAGAAACTGTTGATGAAGTACTGCACGGTTGTTAGAAATCTGAAAAGGAAATAAAATTTAAATGCGTAAGTATTTTATAAGTTCCCAAATCAAGCTTATTTGTATTCATTAGTAAGAAAGAATTCATAAAAGTAAATCAATGATTGTGCTAACAGTTACAATCATTTCAAAATTAAGGTATGAAAACATTTTTCCTACAGTCATGAACTTTACAAATCCTTCCAAAATAAACAAAGCAACAATTTGGAATTCTTATTTTCATATTTCTTGCTTCTATGATTGGATTTATCACATTATAATGTTCTAACTCATAATATCCTTACAGTCTGTAAAATGATGCACTCGCAAGTTCAGCTTTATATTGCATAAAATGATTGGATCGCTTTAAACACATTTATTCACATAATGAAACTCCCGCCCAAAGAATAAATTTCGAAATCCCGCGATTTTGTTATCATGAATCCCGAGATTTTGAGATTTTTTAAATTTAACTTTTTCTTCAAATCGTGAGAACAATTGCTTCTTCACCCAGAAACTTAGCATAATAACCTACAACAGGATTATTTATGGCGTTGTAAAAATGAAAACATCTATTATAGCCCTTTATTGGAGTTTCAGAAATATAGGGGCGTTTATTACATTTTCGGCCAAATGAAAGTGTTAATTATGTTTATATTTAAAAAAGGACGGCTGAAAGACAGAAGAAAGATAGATTTCTTATAAACAAATACAGGACAGCAAAGCAAACAAGAATTCTTTCGCAGACGTAAAAGATCCCCCTTGGGCTCAGAAGTGAACACGGAGAGGTCCCCTTGGACCCCAAAGTCAAAAATTCGTTACATGTCGGATATCTGGCAACCCTATGAAAGATAAATTTATAAAAATGAATTTTGTACTCTCTTCCTAAAGATAAGCTACAAGCCTATATTATGCATCTACATGGTAAGGTCATTCGTTGTTTTTCAAATATAGCTTGCAGTTTTGATATCACAGTCTTTGTTCAATTGTTACTAGACGGTGTTTATCACTTTGGAAAATTTTAACAATTTATATCTCAAGAATGGGTAGATTTGGCAAGAGGCCTTATATATTTTTGTAATTTTAAAACATTGGTAGATTGGATGTGTGTACAAAAGTAATATAAATATATAAAAGTAACAACATGCATATGTAAATACTAAGTACGAGGGCGGTTCATTAAGTACCCATGTTTGACGACAGAAGGCGTTCCTGAAGGAAGTTGGTGTTATCATTGTGCTGCCATCTATCAAACGACGGTATAACAAATTGCAGACTGATTGATAGGTTAGTTTGGATTTGACAGCATTTGAGTAAGACGTGTTTCGTGATTTTAGCTAAGATGGAAAAAGAGCAGTATCGTTCGGTAATTCGCTTTCTGTTTTTGGATGGGAAAAAATGCGAGGAGATAAAAGCAAAGTTAGATGCTGTTTATGGGGACACTTCGCCATCTATGACCACAGTTAGATATTGGTTCAACGAATTTAAACGTGAGCGAACATCCGTTTTTGATGAGGAGCGACCAGGACGCCCGGCAGACGTGGTTACCGAGGAAATCATTCAAAAAGTCCACGACATGATTCTCGCTGATCGACGAACGAAAGTGCGTGAAGTAGCAGAGGCCGTAGGTGTGTCGACCGGAACGGCAATTAATATTTTACATGATAAGTTGGCGATGAAAAAATTGTCGGCGCGATGGGTGCCGCGATTGCTAACGGTGGACAACAAGCGGATGCGGCTGTTAAATTCGAAGCAGTGTTTGGAGCAATTTAAGCGAAATCCGAAGGAGTTTTTGCGTCGAGTTGTCACCGTTGATGAAACCTGGATTCATCATTACACACCAGAAACTAAGCAATAATCAAAACAATGGATTTCTCCCGGTGAATCTGCTCCAAAGAAGGCGAATATGGTTCCATCGGCCGGAAAGGTCACGGCGACGATTTTTTGGGATGCGAACGGCGTCATCCTCATGGATTTTTTAGAAAAAGGAAAAACGATCACTGGACAATACTACAGTGAGTTATTAGACAGCTTCGACAAAAAATTGAAGGAGACACGGCCGCATTTAGCGAAAAAGAAGGTGCTGTTTCACCACGATAACGCACCAGCACATTCATCCGGAGTTGTCGCCGCCAAACTGCATGAATTGCGTTATGAATTGCTGCCGCACCCCCCGTATTCACCCGATCTGGCTCCCTGCGACTTTTTCTTGTTTCCTAACATGAAGAAATGGCTCGCGGGAAAAAAATTTAGCTCAAACGCGGAAGTCATCGCCGAGATAGAGGCGTATTTTGGAGAGTTCGACAAATCCTATTTTTTGGAGGGGTTAAAAAAATGGCAGGAACGTTGGGAGAAGTGTATATTTCTAAAAGGAGACTATGTTGAAAAATAAAAAAAAAATTCTTGAAAAAAATTGTGTCTTCATTTCTAACACGGGTACTTATTGAACCGCCCTCGTACATTAGTAAAATGGAATCACGCTTGTTTAGTGCTATCAGAATTTAATTTCAAGTTTTATTAATGCAAAGGCGACGTTTTACAGTCCATAAAAAATCATCATTAAGTGTCTTGAGTCTAGATTTGCATAGATCAATTGCATTTGTAGACGAGTCTTAGACAATCAATTCTATTTTTGATAAATTTATCTCTGGTTGATAAATTTTTAGATTATTGTGGGCTGTGTAGTATAATACAGGATGATTCAAATGAGCATTTGGATATCCTAAACAATGGGAGATATAGATACAAAATACTCGATCTAGCTTCATTTAAAATTTTTTGTTGCAGATACGTCGCTGAAATTTATGTCATTCAAAAAGGTAGGATTATTAGAAATCAAGCCGTCTGCGTCTGTTAATCGGCCATTCTGTGCCCTAACTAAATAATTGAGGAATTGAGCAATTGCTTGATTTTAGTTTCCCTAATTGTTTAGTTGATTCAGTTGTTTACATTATTATTCAGGGGATGTGTTTTAGTCTCACCCAACACGTAATTTACCAGTTTTTGCTTACACCTCCAGTTGATAGTTTTTTTCTTCGTTGCCAAAAACGTATTAATGGTGAGTGGAGCATTTACAAAACTTGTTTAAGAGGAAACCTGTTTTATTAGAAAAAATTTCGTAAACATAAAATTTCTTAAAAAGGAAAAGTAATTGGCGGAATTTTGATGCAGAAAAATCAAAATCCTTTTACCTAAAATTTTATATTTACTATTATTTTTCTATTAGTATTATTTTTTTGAATACTGTGGAAAGTCCAGACTCTTAGGATCCTCCCCCCCCCCCATAAATACGCCGATGTGGTGGGTTAAATGATTAGCCTATTGACATATTTTTAAAAGTGAAATAAACAATAACCAACGCGGAAGTGTCAATTAAAACATAAAAAGAACTCTTTGTTAGTTACTGTACTCAAGTAAAATTACGTTTCTGAACTTAGTTGGCCTGTTTCTAAATTTTCAAGATGACAAATACTGGGAATCCATCCAATAGGGAAGAATCATCAACCTAGAGATGGCGGTAAATTTCACCAAAATGGCGGAAAATGGAGAATCATCAACTGCATACAATGTTGCCAAATCTAGCCATAAATCCCTATATCTAAAGATTTATAACATTTATTATGGTTTCTAACGATATGCTTGACTGTTGTGGCAACAATGTGATCACCCGATGATCACCTTCAAACTAGTTTTTAAATTTCCAATAGAGGTCGCGACGATTGCGACTCTTTTTCGAGTTGAAAAAATTGTAATACTGTTATAGGTTTGGCCCCTATTCCTGAACTGTTTGAACTCTTTGTGGATAACTGTAGGAAGTCGTATAATCCTAACCTAGATTTGACTGTAGATGAACAGACAATGTGAAACCCACACTAGTTAGCTGGGTGAAGATTGCACTAAGTTTTATTAATCTTGAATAATTAAGCTGACATTTCTCAAAGCCAAGTTGAAGATATGAGAAATACAAATACTGACAGAAAACAAATGAACTTGCAAAAATGATTTTTTTTTTATTTAAATTTCTTTCGACGTAAATCTTTAGTTTGCATGTTAACATCTATCTTTCATTAGCAACTTAAGTTTAGTTAATTTACCATCAATTTAAAAGCAATAAGCACAGTATTAAATGAACACCTGCTACGAAAGATAAATAAATCACCGACGTTATGTTTCTCACATAGATTACGCAGATTGGATTTTTTTATAGCGCGATAGCGATTCGTATTTGCGTTCATGAAGCTCTTAATAGCTGCTTATATGATAGTCAATTATCTGCATGATGAATTCGATACTGATTTAACGATTAATCGATTATTATTTTGTCATTTTGAGTAATCGATTATTCAGCTATTTCAATTATTCAATTATTCAGCAAAAACTTCTTTAATCCACCGCCTCATTAACAGTGTGATTGTTAACTTGTTTTCTCCTCTTGAAGGGCAAGAGGGGGGCATAAAAGAAACTGATCTACGTTAAATTGCATTAACAAAATATGCATAGCTTGTATTTGTCGTAGGATGGAGTGTTACTAACTTTCAAACTATTTTTGTTCCGCGGGAAGTTCAAACTGCTATCAACCATTTTGAATCACTTGGTACACGTAACCTAAAAGTTAAGTATTATTGTTTCAAATTCTATATTTTAATTTCACAATTTTGGAAAACATTTCATGAATATCTTATCACTAAAGTTCTGTTTGTGATAGAAAATTCAACTTTACACCCTTGATACACAAATAGCTATTTATAGGTGTATTTTTTTATTTTATACGCTGCTTATAGTACTGTCTATATGGAACAAAGAGCATGAAGATAAAATTTGTATTTGAGAGCCCGCAAATTCTATTGAGATTAGAGCATACATTGGATTATTGATTGTCATAGGTGCTTTTCAGTCAAATAAAGAAAATCTAAAATCCTCGTGGCACTCGCAAAAAGCATATGTTGGGCCAAGTTTTTCTGCTACCATGTCTAGAGAAAGATTTCAAATGGTATCTGCATTTTTACAGTTTGATTACTATGAAACCAAAACAATTAGATAAATTGGCCCCTATTCCTGAACTGTTTGAACTCTTTGTGGATAACTGTAGGAAGTCGTATAATCCTAACCTAGATTTGACTGTAGATGAACAGACAATGTGAAACCCACACTAGTTAGCTGGGTGAAGATTGTACTGAAACTAAGAAGCGTTAAAGGTGATCTCGGAGACTGCCATGTCGACATTGGAGTGCAGGGAAGCTGCCTTTCATCCTATCTAGTAATGAATGGCCTTTTAGAGCGATTAACAGCGCACGGTTTTCTTGCTCAGGCATGCGCAGACAACTTGCTAGTGTTAGTCACTGGTTGCTTTCTCAACATCGTCTGGGACTGCAGATCGAATGGCTTTTCCATCAATCCATCTAAGTCTGAGGCAATTGTCATCACCAAGAGAAAGAAAGCGGATGATTTCAGGTGGTTTAAAGGTGACCTTGAAAGTAACATGTCGACAAGATGATAACCAAGCCGACAGCGACACTCTGGCAGCTGCGTCAGGTACTAGGTGAGCTCTGAGCAATTAGTCCTCAGGATCTACACGAGAATTATCAGACCTAAAGTACTACATGATTCAGTAGTCTGGTGGTCTAGTGTAGAAAGCACTACCATCGCCCAAATCGCCCTAGGTACAACCGGTGCTATGAGGACGACCCTTACGGCTGCACTTGAGGTTCTATTGGAGCTGCCGGACCTCCTAACTTGGATAAGAAGGAGGTAATGGCGGCCCACCACAGAATGCACGACGGATTTAACATGGGCCACGCTAAGACAGCCCAGTTAGTAGAAAAAGAAGTCTTTCTCCACTTACACAATAACACAGACGGACAATCGGTTAAAGCTGCATAGAAACTACTCTCTCACAATCCCAACCAAAAAGCGTAGAAGAGCAGTAAAGTGAATCGCCAACAGGACTCGCTGGTTTTCTAAAGGGTGAATCGTGTACGGATGATGGAAAATTCTCGGAAATAGCCATTTATCTGAAAAACCCACACGTGCAGGAAAGCTTTACTCTGAGAAAGCATACCATACCACTAAAAGCAGCCTGCTTAGTCAGAAAGAGGAGGAGTGCATAGACACTTTGGAAGAATTTGACACAACAAAGAAGATTAACCTCGTCTGAATTGCTGGGCACAGCAACGAGAAGGTGATGAACTCACCAGACTCGGAGCCGAAGACACCTGCTTAGGACCAAAACCTTTTCTAGGAATATCAAGGTAACAGATTTAGCTCTGAACGCATAGGCTTGCGGGACTCAAAGAGTAAGCTGAATAAGAAACAGTGGCTATCGCCAGGTAAAAAACCACCAACCGGTTTTAACTTGTCAAAGCTAGACCGGCTAATAGGCAAGAGCCGGAGAACATTAAATTTTTTAATTGGGATCCTCAAAAACCATTGCATCTCTAGAAGGCACCTATCGGTCCTAGGTGTACGGGAAGACCCAACATGCCCTAAATGGGAATAGCAATGAAACGTCGTTCCACTGTCTGGGAGAATGTGAGAGTTATGAGAGGCTGAGGTTCAAGACCTTTCAGGTTATTACCCTAGTAAAGAAGTAGTTGAGCTGACTGACATCCTCGGGTAGATTTGGGCAGAGAACAAAAGAAAAAATAATAGATGATCGTAGAGCTGGTTGAGCAAATGGAGAGGGGTTAGTAAAAGGGGCTATAACTTCCTAACTGCTATTACTATTCTGCCAATATCGATGATTGCCCAAATAATGTGAAATTTAAAAAAAAACGCTCAATTTTCCTACAAGGTATTGTTGTGGTGTGCAATTTCGCCAGCTTTTTTGACCGCATGTAGATCGAGTTAGAAATTAAGCGTTAAATAGAAATAGCACTCGTCCTCAGGATAATACAAAGTTTTGGTCAAATTTGGCATCATGCCATTACGCCAAAGAACAACATAGCCTTTGTGTCTAAAATCCATAACCCTTTAAAGATCTTTAGGTAATTCTCTTGCGGAAGACTTATGATAACGAATGAGAAACTCAAACTGAAAAGCAATTAAGGCGCCATTAACGAGAATAAACCGTTAGCATTAATTTAAATTAATATTTCTATGGTCAATAAAGTTTATACTGATGATGATTCAAATTAGATTAATATAGTACATAAAGATTAAATATCGAAGATTGTGCCAAAACTTTCAGGACATACTTATGTTAACAACTAATATTTGGAAAATAGAAAGGGGCGGCGAATATAGTCTTGCACGCGGGCGACTCACGTTGAAAACAAAACAATCAGGAAAATTGCAGATTGGGAGCCAACAGCTAAAAGGAAGACCAAAAACAAGAATGAGGGAACGAGTAGAGCAAGGACCTAAGATTAATGAAAATAAAGAACTGGAACAAACTAATAAATGACAGGAAAGCATGAAGACAAAGAAAAGCATATTCAAGTTGTAATTAGAAACCTGGAAAAAGATAGAAAGATGTGAACTGATCCTCCATGATAATGAGATCAACATATATATATATATATATATACAAAAAAATATCCCGAAAGTCTCCGTTTCTCTTCTATTTCTAACACAATTAGAACAAAATTATAGTTTTGGCCACGTTTTTGTAATTCTGTCCCACTGTGCGGTGGTGGCTTCATTATAATTTATATATTGTTACAATTATTACCAAATGTATTTCAAAAGAAAAACCAATAAAAAGAATTTTATTTCAAATTATTTTATCACTGTATACAGGTTGTCATTTGTTTGCGAGATATAAAAGATGGGAAGTTTTTAAAATAACACCCGGTATAACATAAAATTAAAACTCGCTTTCTTGATCATACTAGTATTACTTTTTGGAAAAAATCGTGATTATCGATTAGCAACTCTTTCAGACACTACCATCTTTCTAAGAAGGATGAAAAACTTATAACTACTCTAACATAAGTGACTTACCTCTTTTGTATTTTTGGATCAGCAAAATAGGAAACCATTACCGCAATTCTTCTAGTAACCATTTCGATCCAGTGTTTTCTAAACGAATGATTTTCCAACAACTGAAGGAATTTACTGAAGTTAAATTTACCATTCGCATCCGTAAAGACCTTAATAAATTTCTCCGTTCCAATACTCTTCATCAACGATTTACCCAATTCGGAATTCATGAAATGGTCAAAAAGTAGATGGACCTTCTCTAAAACAGGTGGTAAGTACCAAGAATGCGAGGAGTGGTCGTCGATACGTTTTTGGGCCTCGTCTCCTGTGAAAGAACTGACGGTATTCATCAATAACGGAAGAACACCCATCACGGTTTCCATGCCACCTTCTTGTCCCATTAAGTTACCAAACATCGAAAGTAAATCGGAAGCGTCAGCCCCATCTTGCTTTTTACCATCTGTTTCAGAAGTTTGAAAAACATTTAACATGCTTGTTAATATGGTTGGATCGAATCCACCATTCGCCCCACCGGATTGTGATATTAGCGAACCCAAACTTTGTAAGATTTGGTTGGTATTCTTGTTGTTACCCATACCCATAAGCATATCGCCTAATTGCTTGCCCCCTTCTGATTGGACTAAATTGCTGATTATTCCTCCAAGGTTATCGGTATTTGCTTCGTTTAGAAACGAAGAAGCCATTTGTGCGTATGCGTGTATATCATTCTCTAGAGTATCCTTTTTGGCATCGTTCGACGATGCGGTACCAAGTGCAAAAATCATAAGAATTATTGTTAGCCTGGTCTTCATTGTCGTCTGAAAACATATGAATAATGTTATAAATACGAACTATTACATATTGTTACAGTAGGGTTAAATTTATTCTTTTGATAAGAATGTATTCCTTAACAGAATTAACATACCTTCCGTTCTTTTCTGGTCAATTGTTTATTATAATTAAGCAAAATGATTTCAATAAAAAAAAATTACAACAATATGTTAGGAAATTTATATCGTTTAAGTACCATTTCTGTTAGGTAATTAAAGTATAAAGCAATGTACAATTTTCCATTCTATACAAATCATAAACTCCTAGTACTATACAGGATGAATTCTTTTCCGTGTTTAGTAGAAGGATTTCGAAAACTACTGCAGCTACAAGGAAGAGTAGCAGTTTTATGAGTTCAATTACCTAAATGCAGTGTTTTTTTGACAAGAAAAGTTGAATTATTAGACA
This sequence comes from Ignelater luminosus, assembly GCA_011009095.1. Classification (NCBI taxonomy): domain Eukaryota; kingdom Metazoa; phylum Arthropoda; class Insecta; order Coleoptera; family Elateridae; genus Ignelater; species Ignelater luminosus. The sequence goes on along the minus strand of VTPC01008651.1, from coordinate 45,636 downwards.
TTTTAAAAGAACTGCTATTTATTTAACGCATATAGCTCTGTTAATAGTGGTTTTGCAGAAAAAATTCAAAAGCAGTACTCTTACATATTTTATGTTTTTAATAAGATCAAGTCAAATCCGATGTTTAAAGTGGTTTATCATTTTTGAGTTATGATATAAATTTCTGTTTGTTTTTAAATCTTTGAAGCAATATAAAACTCGATATGGTTCCAGCAAAATCAATCATTTTAAACATTTATTCACAGGTTTTGCTGTGTCAACTGCCGAATGTATTTTTTCTGGGTTACTTAAGCAGTGACTTCTTTTTTGAAAGGAGTGTCACTTGGACACTTTTTCAGATGAAATTCCGAGTTATTTGTAGTAAAATCGAGTTCTCCAAAACCTTTCAATTTCATTTGGAGAAGTGCAGCCGCCTCCACCAATCCTTCCCCGATAATACGAGACATCAAACAAGACTTTCTCGAGTAGTATTAGACACATCCTAGTAATCAAGGATCGTAGATAAAAGCGATAAGTTTTGTGGCCTCCAAGCATTCTTTTCATAACAAAATTGAATTTGGTTCTACAGGCGTGAATGTTATACGGGGTGTTTTGAACATGAGTACTAATACATGGCAGCCGATCGACAAGAATTAAGCCTTTTTTGTCATACGACTTTTTCCCGAAGGTGTACCGTTTCCGAGATACAAAGTGTCAAAGTTTCATTTGAAATTCCTTGTTTCCTCAATATTTCAAGAACAAGATAAGATGTTAGGATAGACATTTATGCATGTTTGTTATAATAAAGTGTCTGTTATTCTACATATGGTATTTAGTTTTGCGTTTTATATCCTTGTCAGAGGTGGAGAATTAAAGATGAACTAGCGCTAAAAGATTGTTACTCCAATGAAAGAACAAAATAAATCTATTTTCAAGGTCAGCAATCGATATGAAACACAAAGTTACTCCTACGTTTTTTTTTGTAGAATGCACAATTTCCAAATAAAACTGAATTTTCTCAAACCCAAAATTCGACGAGTTATGGTGCAAGATCATACGTCATCTCAAAAACAGGATACAATTAATTACATTACATTCCTTAACAAAAATGTCTTTTTTGTCGTATAACTTTTTTTCCTAGTTTTCAGGATACAGGGTGTCAAAGTTTAATTAAAGACGAGAACTTTTGACACCCTGTATCCTGAAAACTTGTTCTCGTCTTTAATTAAACTTTGACACCCTGTATCTCAAAAATGCTGCAATTGAGGAAAACGTGTTTTATGACAAAAAAGATTGTCGAAGAATGCGATGCAAATAGTTAGATCCACAGCTTTTCGAATTTGAAAGGTTTTGAAAAGTTTGATTTTCTATTTTCGTAAAAAACGCAACAGTAATTTTTTGCTTCCAATCAATTGTTGATTCTGAAAATAAAATTTTTTTGTTTGATTTTCCAGTGGTGTAACAATTCCTTTTAATGTAGATAGCTAGCCCATCCCCAATTTTAGTCCTCTGGTAAAGATACCAAACGCATAACTACGTAGAATAGTAGACGCTTTAAAGTTACAAAAATGTAGAAAGTTTCATTTTGTTCTTGAAAAACTGAGAAATCAAAAAATTTTAAATATGACACCCACTGTCTCGGAAACGGTGCACTTTAAAAAAAAAGCTTACCTGGCAAAAAGGTTTAACTATTCTCTAGAAATGCGTCCGTCGGGTATTTGCACCAATTCTCAAAACATTGTGTATGGCTTTTTTTAATTTATACGGGGTGTTTCAATTTCAATCTTGGTAGCTTTTGCAGGTGATATAACATCGAAAAATAAGTGCACTTTGTCATATTAACTTATGTAGAAAAACGTTTAGTTTTCAAGATACGGGGTGTCAAAGTTGCACAAAAACATTCTTACTTCTTTAATATCTTCATAATGACGTGAGGTATTTGCATGGAATTTTATACATGGTTGTTGCCACAGGAAATCTATCTTTTTATTATTATATTTTAATATTGATCGTCTTTACATGGGTGGAGATCTAGGGAGGGACAGTAACACGTTTTTGATTTAGCAAAACAAGTCGCTTTTGCACCTTTCTCTTAAAATTCATCATTTTCTAGTAAAACTGGATACTTCAAAATCTCACAAATTCAGCGGCCTATAGCAAGGTCATACGTTGTATCAAGAAAAAAACAAAAAACAAAGTATAATTAGCCGCATCGCATTCTTCGACTTTCTTCCCTAAAGTTGTAACGTTCACTTTTTGTTTCCGTTACATGCGTTGCTTTTAATCGGTGCTGTCAGTGTGCTTTGTACTTGTTTAGTAGATTTTTCTTGTTGAAGAAGTTCTGATAATACTTCTGAGTTCACACTCATAGTTTGATTATTTTTTTGTAGCTTCTTTAATTTTGAAAGCTTATTTCGTTTCATTTTACTTAATTGTAATTTACACTTATGTCCTCGTGGTATGTGGGTTTTGTCTACAACTAGCAGAGCAATTTTGGAAGAAATAGATTCAGGAATATTTGCCGACTCTCTGCAAGAGGAGAAAATAGTTTGAAGGTAAACAAAATTTGGAAAAAGAAAATATGGCAGTTGTTATGGATCGTAAACGATCTAGAAATAATTGGCATCTTGTAGTCAAAATTGAAAAGTGCGTGTGGTCTATAATTTATCTCCATTGCCCTTATTGATAGGTACTATTTTAGATTCCTTTAAAGAAGTTGGGTACATTCCCTGAAGGAAGCTGTAGTTTATTAAACTTTATTCAACAAAAGAAAACACGATTTGTGTAAAAGTAGCTAGAAAAATTAATCGTGTATTGAAAGCTATTGAAGATAAGAAGAGCAGAAAAGTTGATGTACTGATTCGAACAACGCTGTAATTATACTGCTCCAATTCTAGACTACACGCTTAATTATTACAGCTATTTCAAAGCAAATTATTAATCATTAATGTCTGACATTCCGCCACGATAAATTAAAATCAAAGAGATAGAGAATGCAGATTAAAGACAAAGTAGAACAAAAATCTAAAACGCATTATTTTACAACTGATGATTCAAAACATGCAGTAAATTATGCACCAAGTGCAACCAAAAACCTAATCAATACTTTCGCTAAACTCCTGATTAGAACAAAGTCGAAAGCAAACTAGTTTTTCTGATGGAGATGATGATGTTTGAAATTTTAATTGCCATAAAATTTAAAAAACCGATTAAAATTTGTCCAAGAACTGATATGAAATGAAGAATACAAACCATGCAACTGTAAATATTTTCCAAAGGTAAAACTGATTAGTGACCATACGAAAGAATGAAAAACTCATTAGCAATAAAAATGTAGTTAAAAAGTGCACGTGTGTCACGACGTTATATCTACAATTGCAAAACAGCAGTAAATATTTTATCATTCTTTTTAGAATCTAAATTTTAAAAAATCAATAGAAATTACCTGTTTAAAAATGTAGGTATCTTCGAAATAATGCACAGAATAGAATAATCTATAATAAGCTATAATTTAAAGGTAATTAATATTATTAGCATGATAAAGCTGCACTAAAAGTTACTTTTGTTTTGCCTAATTGGGTAATAAAAACTAATTTTCGTGGAAATTTTCTCTCATTTGCCAAACTACACATTTAATGTTCTGCAATTCTTTCATAAAACGTAAATAAATACTTATAATTCTCATTCATATCTTTATTTGCATTACTATGATAAGACCTAATTAACGTTATAAAATTTCATAAATAAAATGAAAATAACAATTAAGTACTATTTGATAAGATACATAAAATGATAAAATGTATAACATAACCTAATTCCTATGGTTAATTTAGCGCTGTTTTTTGTGTCTTGATAGTAACTAACTGTAAAATTCTACTATCCAAAGATACATTTTGGAAAAAAACTCGTTTCTGCAAGTTCTTCGTACTATTTATTTCTGATAGTTTAAGCATGGTTAACTATAGTTCATTCATGAAGTTCGATTTTTTTTCTAAATTATAGATCGTGACCAAATCGAATAAATAAACAAAATTAAATGTTTCTTATGATGTCTAGATTATTTAATACTGTTTAAATGGAAATGACAAAACTAATGAAACCGTTTTACAAGATACGTGTACCTCGTAACAGCACATTCTTTAATACCTGACGTCACCAAAAAATCTTTCCTGCTAATTTTTATCCGTCTTTAAACAACATCTAATCGTCATAAATCTTAGCAAAATACAAATGAGATCCTTCGCTTAATTATCCAACAGTATCATAATCAAACAGGAAGGTATGTTTGTATGTTAATTCCCAGAAACTACTTTGGGACACAACTAAACCGTTAAATTTCAATTACATCAAGTGAGACTAGAAGAGACTTAACTGGACATTATTTAATTACACGCCCCTGCTGGTTAACATAAAGGGATAAAATAGGAGAAATTCCTCTTTTCAATTTTCCCCTTTTTCTTACAAAAAGGCAGTATCAATTTTATTAAAATGTTACTAAAGGACATTAGCAAACAAAATGTTTACAAATTGAATTTTACGATCTTTTGTCGTCATAGATAACAAGGAAATAAATTCATAACTTGATCATTCTTATTATACTACTCACCAGCAAAAATAAAATAAATATTCACTCACAATGATTTTAAAAATAAAAATTAAAGAACTTCCACCCCACAAAACAAAATATTACTTTTAAATAGAAAACAAGAAGAAAAGAATAACACCTACTCTAAATAGCAAAAACACTTCAAGTTAAACTCGAGTCAAGTTTGTGTCAGGGTAAAAGACCGGCTAAAGAACACAACGGTACTTTGCGTTCGTGGTCTCTGACGCTTACTGATTGCCTGAGCGCACCTGTAAACCTACCTTGGAGAAGATTCACTAAAAGGTATTCGTCGAATTACTTGGTCGAATCCTACTGGTAGTAGCCATCCGTGTATTCCACGCGAACGTAAATGTGGGCTTTTTTGTCTTATCAATAAAAGCGATAAATTCTATTTTACGTTTGCATGTATATATGTAGTACAAAGGGTATTATTCTTTTCTGATTTATTTCAACAATTTGATGATGTTGCATTTACTCCTACAAAGCTTATTGTTTTGCTTTATTTTGCTTCAAATAATGACTCATCGCGAAAATTATGTGTAGTTTAGTATTAACGATTGTTTAATAGATTCGATATATCTTTTCTCTGAAAGTGAAACGAAAGTATATTACTCACTCAAAACTTATACAATTAGTGGACACGTTTTATCAAACATTACATTACATACACGTAATAAGAGAAAATAACAAAAGAGTAATTAGCATTTGTTTTAGACAATTCTATCGAAGTATCTCATCTATTACAACATTTTCTAACTTGTACTTGTAAGTCTCTTTCCACTCGAACACTTAGAAATCTTGCATTTATGTTTACTTCTCACATTTGACAGTTCGAGTTTCATATCTTTGCAGGTCAGGAAATACATTACATTGCCAAAAAACTCATTACAAAGAAGTTACGACTTTAAATTTTCCAGATTTTGATAGAAACGAACCTTATTCTCACAAAATACGACAAGAATTTGAGCTCACTGTTTTTGTCCTACTTTGTAGAAATCGATTAAAACTGGCATAAACTCATATAATATAATCCTATGGCATAATTCCTTAAAGCACCTTTGTGTGGTAAAACAAATATCACTTTCAGTTACCTTATTCGTCACTGTGCCGTGTCAATGGAAAGTTGCCACATTTGCACATCTTGTGCCGGCTCTGCTTTAGATAATCCATGGTACTACGTTGATCATGCAAAAAGCACGTCTAGAATTTACAAACTTGTAAAGCTGCTGCTAATCGAGCTTAACAAGACCGTAGCTAGGACTGAATTTCGGAGGGTTTTCCACAAGCGACCATGGGGGTTCTCCTAGAGCTAGAGCAGACAGATTTTCGCCACCACCTACAGCAGACTTTTTAACCCTCTTGGAGTAGAAGCGAGTGTCGCTTTTGTTTGTAAAATGTCGTGCTTGGTCCTCCAACAGAACAACATCGGTGGTTAAAGGTCTGACTTTGCCCAGCTCTGACCACAGGAGATCTGTCAAGGAAACAAAACACAAATCGTTCAAAGTCACTCCTCCACCACACCTAAACATCAAAATCCCACCGCGATAGGACCAGCCGTTCCAGAGATATGGTACATCTGTGAAAAAAACAAAATATGATTGGTAGTGCTCGGATCGCTTGAAAGCGATTCACTCAACACACCAAACAATCAAAATTCCATCTCGACGCTTTCCTCTTTCCCCTGCAGCGGCCGCCAATAAAAGTCTCTTTTGTTTGGAGACGTGTCGTGCTTGATTCTCCAACTCGACAACATCGTCGGTTGACGGTATGACTTGCCCAGTTCTTGCTACGGGGTGTTTCTAAAGAAAGCAAAACATAATCGGTATATCACGGATCGTTTCAAAGTCATTCCCCCACCGCACTTAACCGTCAAAGTCTCATCTCGATAAGTCCAGTCGATAGAGAAATGCAGGACGTCTGTCAAACAAATAAAAGACGGGAGATCCCACACACACACATCTTCTACAAGTTATTCCCCCACCACAGCCATAAGACCAGCCTTTCCTGAGATGGCGTATAACTGTCAAAAGCACAAAAAACAGTTGGTTCAAAACACATCTTCTAAAAACCATTCTCCCACCACATCTAACTACTATCCAAGTCACATCGCTATAAAACCAGCCGCTCCCGAGTTACAAAATATCTGCCAAAAAAAACAAAAGGCGGTTGGTTCCGCACACATCTTCTAAAAGACATATCCACACAACATCGAGCAATCAAAGTCCCAGTTCCATACTACTAGCTGTTCCTGAGATGCAGGATATGACAGAAAAAGAAAAGACTGTCGGTGGTGCCGAGATTGTCCAAAAGACGTTCCGTCACCGCTCGCATGAATCCAAGGCCCAAGTCGATCGCAACAACTTTTTCGGAGATACCGAGAATCTGCCAAAAAATGAGAAAGAAAACAAACGACGATCGGGGTCCCGCGTGAAGTTTGGACGGCCCTCGGCCGTCTCCCGTGCGAAAGGAAAAAATTTGTAGACGATCGACGATCCGTTTCGAAGATGTAAAAAAATCAAAACACCAGCATCTCTATTTTTCCGGTTTGAAAACGGCCGTGAAGCGCATTGGCGGTGACAAGGGTGACAATCCAGAGATGTCCTTGATATGCATGCAAAAGTTTAAAAACATCCGAAAAAGTTGGTCTCCTCTTTGTCTTGCTTGTGACGATTTGTACATTCTCGTCCCTCTTCCACTTCAAGGATTTTAAATTTTAGAATTTTTCAACAAACATGCGTGTTAGTATAAGCTGAGCGTTAATCGAAATAGCTTTTTTACTTATGGGACGAGAGATGTAAGACTTTCAGACTTTATAAGTAAAGATCCGGTCTAGCAGCTCTTGCAAAAACCAAACGAACAGACTTTTTCGTACGCCCACCGGGGCGTACATTTTGGAAGAAATTTTTAGCAACTATTTCAAAGTACCCTGTCTATAAGGATAACGATATCTGCAAGCAGAAAAATGCTTCGTGCTCTGCAACTAATGTTTCGATGTCTGTATCAGAAAACCGACTACGCCTCCTGCGGCGAACCCGCCGAGACACCACCTTCACGTTACGACGCTCGCCTCATTACTCCACGCGACACCGACGCCCGCGTCCTCCTCCCCGCATGCAAGATCATTTACCTGAACGGAGAAATAGAAAGAGACATCCTCATTGAATATTTAATATTTATACAGGGTGACCCAACGAAAACGAAACAGACTGAATAACTTCCACGAAAATAATTTTTCAAAAAAAGCAAAAACACGTCGATTTGTATTGGGAGGGGGGTATGTTTTGACGTACAATTCAAATCCTAAACTTCAACCTTCTAGAGGGTGGCGTCAACCTTTCAAAGATTTCTAATGGGAAGGGGGTTTAAGTGGCAAATCATTAGAAAGGCCTTTCGATTCTCCATATTGCCCCATTTTAAATTTTTAAATTTGGTCGATTTGTTTGAAAGATACAGGGTGTGAAATCTAAAACAGAAGACTTCATGCTTTTCAGATTTTTGCATTTTTCTTATATTTGACAAGAGAGAATGGAAATGATATTGTCAGTCTCACATCAAAACTAAAAAATTTATGGAGTGATCTAAAAATAGAATTAGCTACCTCTACCTTGCCTGATCTCCTTTTATTTTGTAAGATTATTGATTGTTTGTCAGAGGAGTACTTTTCATTTCAATCTTCTTAGTTGATGATAGCTAAAGCTGACAGAAAAGTCTGTCAGGTAAGGGAGGCTCTCAGCAAGAGGCTCTTTTAGTAAAAAATAAAAAAGGCCAACAACACAAGTTCGATAAAAACAGCAATTTTTATTGTGTATACTGTAAACGTAAAAATCATAAAATTTCACAATACTTTAAGTAGAAAAAAAATGAAAAACCGCCAGTAACCGAATCAAGTACAGATGAAAATTCAAAGGGTGCCAAATTACTCATTCTGTTACAACTGACAAAGATTACTCTGTGCGTGCCCTAGGCAAATATTAAGACATCTGTAAATGGTAAGTGAAAAAATTTAATCCTCACTGACGTTTGGTATGTTCCAAATATAAAGAAAAATTTACTGTCTGTGCTTGCCGCTCAAGATAAGCAACCTGATAGTGAATTTATTTCTACTTCTGAGAATTGCAAGCTGAAAATAAGGGGGCAGGCCAAATTAATTGGCATTAGAGGTCGTTTTGGTGGACAATTTATAAATTGGCCATAAGGAATGTCAAGCTACTATAAATGTAGTGTTCAATATTGGTACCTTGTTACAGTTATACCATGAGCGTTTAGGGCACCAAAACAAACGACATGTAAAGGCTATAATAAAGAGCGAGCTTGGAATTGATGTACCTTTGAACAGTGAGCTGTGTGAAGGTTCTATTTATGGCAAATCTTATCGTTTAAAGTTTGATAGTAGCCGAAAACCTACTAAAGCTACAATCCTAAAAAAGCTTTTAATTGAGTAACATTTTCAAGTAAAAAATACTTCTTAACTGCTAAAATCTTTGAGACACTAGCCTTCAATTGATCTTTATGCAATGTACAACTTAAATACTCTAATTCTTCCATAAAGAATTCACATTTTCCTACGTTTAACTTCATGTTATGATTTAACTTTCCTAAAACTAAACATAATGTTTTCCTACAATTATTCAAATCTACACCTCCTTAATGCATTTTAGTGTGTCCAAAACTCGAGGCTCATCATTGGGATCTCGTAAAGGGTAAGACATACGAAGTCGGTTAAATGGCATAAAAGTTGCCGACTCGAAGGGCCAGTTTACTGGTGGTTTTGTTTTCTTTTAAAAATGCATAGTCTACCAGTTAGCAGCGAAAAATCTAAAGGTGTCAATTTCTTTAAATTAAAATACCTCTTAAAGGAATGAAAATACAAGAAATGTGCAAAGGAAGAAGTTTTAGATGCAATCGGGCTCTATCGAATTACAATGACTGTGCGGTAGTCACTCGTTTTGTTTTTGAGATATCGCACAAACTTGAATTTTTTTAATGGAACGAATGTTTGATTTTCATTTCACTAAATAGAGTATTATACGCAGTTTTCGGTAATATAAAAGGTGATGTACTTATTTTCAAATTTAAACGAAATATTAAAGAAAAACCTACTTATATAGGTTTTCGAATATTAGGCCGTGGGTAACTAACGACAAAAACAAAAGACGCGCAACACCAGTAAACTAGCCCTTCGACTCGGCACTTTTTATTCTATTTAGGTCCACTTTTACAATCGTTGGATAACTTTATCAAAAGTATTATTGCCATGGATTGTAATTGTAAAACTGACAAACAACGGTTGGCAATAATAGCTTCAATAAAGTTATCCAATGATTGTAAAAGTGGACCTTAACCGACTTCGTACCTCTGACCCTTTACGAGATCGCAATGGTGAGCCTCGGATTTTGGACACGTTGTATATTCATGACACACTGTATATTCATAGCTACTACTTTGATTTATAAAGTTATTCTTATTAGTTATTACATAAATGATAATAGAGGTTTTACTTGAGAATTGTAGTGCACATCGATTAACCACGCGCTATTTATTAGTTTTGCCAAATAGATTCGTTGTTGATAAGTTTAAGAATCAAATAATTTTAGTATGTTATTATGGATTACTTTTGAAATTTTATATTTAATACTTAATAGCAGCAATAATTAACAAACAATAAAGACGCAATTTAATAATAATCATTACACCATATAATTGTTACGATTATATCTACACGTAAGTACAATTAAGATGCTAGGCGTATTTTAACATTTTATGAAAGACAAATATAATAAGGCGTTATTGTTATCCGAAATTATAAGAAACAAAGTTAATTAATATTCATACAACAAAGAAATGAGAACAAGATAATTCTTTAAATACGTATATGTCTATAACAGGGCCGACTTTAGGAATTAATGTGTTCTGGTACAAATTGAGGTTTTCAATAAATCAGCATGCAATACTCAGAGGCTATCTAAACTATTTATTGCATTTGTCTTTCCACCCCCATGTTTGTGTACCTTAGACCGTCGCCTTACTGTCTTATGTTAGTATCTGAAGCCGGGCCTGATTTATAACAATTTGTTTGCTGTTGTGTATTTAATAAAATTCAACCATAGGTAACCATCAAAAGATGTTGTAAATTATCACAGTGCGCAAATATAACACAATTATTAGTATATCATCCTTTGAATATAAAAACATAAAGATATCATCATACCTTTCATTTATTAGCCAATTTTCATGGCCATTCCTTATTGCGATGACATTTATTGCCTTTAACTAATGCATTTGCATAATGATGCAAACGAAAGGGCACTTGATTAAAGATCGTTTATGTAATTTCTTTTAGTATAACTTTGTTATTGAATTCTCTATTGATCATTGTACCAGTACTTGAGAGTTTTTGATATATGTTTTATAAACTTTTCTTGGAATTTAGTTCTGCATCTCTTGTGGATATGCAACTTTTATTGAAACTGATTGCACATTATTGCTTTAACTTTCCAAGACAAAACCACTAATAAAAACCAACATTTGATAACGTTTGTTAGTTTTTTCTAGTTATAGCCTAGAATTCGTTTTTTTTCCTAATTGCAACTATCGCCCGTAACTGCTATTATTAAAAATAAAGAAAAATATCAAAAGAAGAAGTTTCTCGGTTGTTTTAAGGAATTTCTACACTTACATTTTTACTCAAGTTTACACCAGGGGCGGTTCGTGCTATATGGTGTACGAACATGTGCTATCTCAAAAATGTGGATGTTAATACATGTTATATTGTTACAATAATTTATTAGATAAATTGGCATACAGTATGGTACAAAAGACTGCCCGG
>VTPC01008651.1:0-20127 GCA_011009095.1 Ignelater luminosus | reverse complement strand
AATTAAGATGCAGGTTCGAACGGTTTAAACCATGTTCGAACTACCTTAACAAAAGTAGGTGAATGAGTGAGAGCCGGGCGTTTGACACTGACGTTGACTTTTGAGAATTCTACGTCATGAACATGTAATGATAATAAATTGTTTGAGCTTGTAAAGTATTTCTTTACTTTTTTACAAACCATATGTAACAAAACTAAAAATCCTTTGTACAAGCCCAGTCTGGGACAGAGCATAGGGGTGGAGGCGATATAGTCGATTTTGCACGCGGACGTACAGGCGGCTAGCGGCGGGCCTGCCATATTCTTTAATTAATCAAATCTTTTTTTTTATTTGTTGCAATAGGCATTAGGCAATGTTTTTTTTCATTTTGTTAAAATCATAATCTTCTTTAGCAATTATTGCTTATTGAATATACTATGAATTAATATGCCTAGCTTTTTTGTTCCAAGCATGAAAACTGTCATTGTAGCTATTAAAGCCATAGGAGAATATCAATTATTTTTCATCACTTTAATAGACGTGTGCCGTCTTTCATTCTGCGTAAAGGTATGTTGCTTTAGTGTGTGACAAAATACTAGAGTGTTGTTAGGTAAACTACATACTGAAAATCGTTGATATCACCTTTGTTATTAATATTATATTTACTGCAAAGACAATAATATCTTGGTAATAGGAGCAAAGCACGATCGCAACTCTTTTGGACATTTATAAAACTAATTTGAGAGTGATCATCGGATGATCATCGGATGATCACATCGTTGCCACAACAATAAGACATATCGTAACCAAACAAATATTATAAATCTTCAGATTTGGAGATTTATAGCCAGCTTTAGCAACATTGGTTGTAACTGATGATCACCCTTTCTTCCGCCATTTTGATGAGATTTAGCATCATCTCTTGATTGATAATTTTTTTTCTATTACTAGCAATTCAGCTTTCCGTGTATCTTTTTAATTCTCTACCTGGGTTGGAACTAACTTCTTTAGTATTTTAGGGTTTATTGTATTTGAATATTAAGTATGACTACTAAAACAAAAAACAATTGTTCCAAGGTTGTCCTCTGAAGAACGATTCAAAGATTTTTCTTTTATATGCTGTCCAAAATAATCGAATACCCTCTTACGTATTTTGCTTTGCTATGGGGCCTCCATTTTGAATATCTTATGAAAATTTAACGAAAATCTTACAGTACACAAAATAAATAACTTCTAAAAGGAAATTAGATTTGATCATGCATATGCAGTAGATCTAGCAAATTTTTAAAAAGTGTACTGCAACTACTTATGTATTACCCACACCTTATAGGATAAAAGGATATTTAAATAAGGAGGACATTTTTGCGTCGTTGGAAGGCGGGAAGACATTTAGGCTGAAAGAAGAACTCTGTTCTCCCAAATGGAGGATGGTTATCAACTCTACTTCTTCGGATTCAGTGCCTTTAAATTATAATTCGATTGTAGACAGCAGAGACTAATTATTAGGACCAATCAATCTTAGAAGTAGAATAATTTATATTACACAGAACCAAGTTGAACATTTATCTATACCCTAAACCGTCAGTGTCAAGATTTCTGATTATTTTTTGACTGTACCCATAACTGTACCCATTTAATGTGACTTTTTTCATAGTGTGTCTGAGATTTAGTTACAAAAAGTTACTAAATGGTTTTAGGTTATGTAGCAACTGACAACTAATTTCAGAAAAGTATGCATTATTTATGGTTTTAAGAGGAAAGAATATGACCTTTTAACAAATTAAGAATTTTAAATACAGGTAGTATTGGAAAACTAGTAGAATTAAAAGCTTATAAAATCACACATAAGTTTAATATGACATTTAGATTATTCACTAACCTCAACAATAAGAAATGAAATGTCAACTTGATAGTTGCTTTTTAAATTGAACGAGGTTTAACTTTCAATTTGCCACAATCATTAATCAAATTTAAATAATAATCTCCATATATTAATATAATAAATAACAATAAAATCCCAGAGTATTTTCAATGAATTGCGGTTTAAACTTAGCGCGCCTTTCTAATTGATTATTAGGATTTCATTCAAGATAAATCGATTGTTTCCATTGGTTACTACTTCTACTATTCGTAGTAAATTCGTAGTATTTCGTACAATGCCGTTGCCCCAAGGTCATTTACCTCATTAGGCGTTATACAGGTGAGTAATCGAAAGTAGTGATCGCTGCAAGTATCTTTAGCAAAATGTGTGTTTTGTGCATTCTTACTTTGATCAATAAGTCGGGATTGTTTGTGTTTTACTTATATAGATGCTCAAAATTACTTTAATTCTTATTTTAAGAAGGAAATGTTTTTGCAGACTTACCAGAACTTCCTGGTATATAACATAACCTATAAATTACATATGTTTACAGTAAGATTATACTGTTTACACTTACAGTTGACTTTTAACGTTGGAAGTAGTGTAAAATACAGAAACGTCCTATTTATAAATTGTCGTGGTTAAGTTTCTTGTTATCAATTAGAAACTTACCTGGAATCCTCTAAAATTTCAAAAACAGGCTCTACGATGAATTGATAAACTGCAAGGATCAATTTTTCGATGTTGATGCTATAATTTATTGCAGTGAATATAAACTAGATTTTTCTGCAAATATCTAAGATAGCCTTGAAGTTGAGCCCCTCTATAATAAATAAGACAATAAGGACAGTATTAAAGACATAAGAAGAAAACTTTTGTGATCATTTTGTTTCTCTATGAAGATAAGAATGTAGACATGAATTCTTAGAAATGGAAGTACTTGATGATCTTATTTGACTTATTAATAAGGATATCTAAGCGAAGGTTGGTGTTTTTGGGAAATCATTGGATTAGACTATGAATTGTTTGCGAGCTCATTGTTCAAAATTTTATTGCTAATAAGAAATTCACAAAATTTGCTCACAGCTGCAGAGTTAAACTAAAAAAAAATTATAAATTATGTTTATTAAGCGTTTGTAGAGTTATAACGTTTCATTGTTGTAAAGGACACACTAAATCAAACTAATTTTATCAATAAATAAATAAATAAAACAGTGTGGAAAGTTTTTAATAATTTAATGAATTTTAAAAGATGATCTGAGACCTCTAATATTGTCACAAATAAGTTCAAATTTAATGAGAACTACTATTTCTGCAATGACGTTTTAAGTATTTTATGCAGAAGGAGCTAAATTTCTTCTCAATACAGTCTTCCACATAGTGATGAGCGATTCTTAATCCATGCTTTGAGAATTGGTGTTTCTTTTATATAAAAAATAGATTGATCAATAGTTGATACTTTCAAAATGAAAATTTTGTCATTTTGTAAATTTTATCGTTTTTCATTTATTTTTAAAATGGATTTTGTGTGGTGATAAACTGATAAACAGGTAATCAGTTGTGTAACCAAAGTCGCCTGGATGATAGGCAACACATATTACACTGATGGTAAACCTGCGAACATGCCTAACCTGGTTTAATCATTGTAGTGACCAAGGTTTTTAAAGTTTAAAAATTCAATGATGCAGAATTATCCATTAAATTAAAAATTGTAAACTAAACTAAAAACTCATTCATTATATAAGTTACACTTTTAAGTGATTTTAATGTCAAATTTAAGTGTGATAGTCTTTAAGGTTAGGTAAATATCATGTACATAACTTGTCAACATTTTTAAATGTCAAACTTTAAATTAACAATTTGAAATACTCCTATTATTTAGTTCTCAAAGTGTAATTGACATAGTGCATACTACTAGAATTGAATGTAACACAGTAGTTACTGGAATGTAAATTATCAAATTAGTCTAACAGTCTTAGATATTAGCTGTTTTCGTAAACTCGACACAATTGTACTATTACTTGCATGTTTTTTGTAACTTGTGAATAGTGTTTTAAGCTAACAAATATTAAACTATACTTCACTGAGGTGGTTCGAATAATGTTACATTTTTTATTCTGCACAAGGTTTCCAAACACACTAATTGATACAAGAGGTTTAAGAATAACAAAAATCCACCAGTGTAAGCAGTACAGGATTTCAAAGAACTATTATTGATTCAGACTAGAGTCCTGAACAATGTTTTTCGTTTTGTACATCAAACTATCTTCATATTTAGTTTAGTAAAGTCTTCTAAATATCTCATTTTGACTTTTTTTAGGTTTAAGTTTTATAGCCGTTGAGCACCATATAATAACTATTTGTAAGCACTTTCTTAATCTCAAAACAAATAATAGGAAAAGTAGGATAAAGAATAATGATACTAATAGTAAAAAAGAAAACACAGTTTATATATTTCACAGTATAATAAATACTGGTATACTTCAGAATTACATTATAAATATACAATGTGTATTATATTTATAATTCTTGTTTTTGTGGTTTTTTAAAATATTTTCTGAAAATAACAATTTCCCACAAAGCAATGTTCAAACATCTATCTCAAATAAGACGTGTTATTCACACAGATACAAACATGCCATGGTGTATTTAAGAAAAAATGCTAGTAAAAGTGAAAGAAGAAAACTGAAATCGTTCAAAGAACTTTTTTGTGTTCTATCTACATGGAATTAATCTATTTTTGACAGTAGTAGTATACAATTTTTCTACAATTTTCACTTGGTTATTATTTAAATTTCTAGACACACTTTTACCAGCCTTATTCCTTCACATATCAAAATACAACCAATGATATATTTTATAAATGCTAAAAAGGCAATTGTAGTCACATTTCTTTTATATAACACGTGATAAAATTTGCACGTATGCCATTTTAAAACCTTCTTTCATCTTAAAAATGGTATACGTACTTCAAACAATATTTTTTAGTCACTTTTTAACTCTTAACATATTGTCAAAAATGGAATAGTTGGAAATTAAATTTTACGAATGCTTCATTATTCACTTAATAACAGTTTTCTTGACAGATTTTAATTTTTCAACTTAACTGATAACAAAAATCTATTCATTGTACTTAATCTAAAGAAAAATATACAAAAAACGAATGCTGAGAATTGTGATATTGGTTTTTTGATATTTGTTGGATATGAATTGTCATTGGTCCCAGTAAAATTTAACGGATTTTTTTTTAATCTTTTGTTTTTGTAGCTGGTTTTGGAGTTTTGTGAGTGTAGGTTACTGCGGCATTTTAAAAGATTCACAGAAAAAACTGAAACGATATTAGAAAAAGTCTGCTGTAATAATATACGTGCTGCTTAAATTTTGACCTTGTTCTTTAATTTCTGCAAAATTCTCATTAATTTCTCGTAAGTCTTTTGATATATAAAATTTTTTGTTCAGTCTCATTTACGGTTTTACCGATTTATAATAATTTCTTTTTCTACCAATTTATTTATAATTATTTAAATTTACTTATTTTTTTTAAATAGAGAGGGTTGAAAATAAGAATATTAAAAGAACGTTTTAAAATTTTTAATGTAAATATAAGAAGACACTTTTTTGGTGTATTAAGTGCTAATTTTTTTTAATGTCTCACAATCTAAATTAGAAATTTTATTTTAAAGCTTTTTTAATGAACTTTTCTCGCACTTTATACGAATAGAACTACTAAAACAGATTTGTAAAAATAAACTTTTAAAATTCATAACAGTATTCACTTAGGCACTATAACTAAACTATAGTTTTAAGTGTTGAAAAGCAAATTTAAGCGCAAACGAAAAAACATTAAGTGAAGATTATGAAAAAGGACGAAGAAGAAGGATCGGGGATGAAGTTTGAAAACAAAAAGAAAGTAAAAATTGTTTATGCCACTGATAACCCATGTTTGAACCTGTTTGATATTTGCTACCTCATTTGTGAAGAGCTTCCTTTGATTTCCTAACAACTAATATATCTACCTGTATTTTATTTTACGTCCTACTCCTTACGCTACGTTAGTAAGTGCCATCACCAGTTAGTGTGCATCTTTACAAAAAAAATATCTAAAGTAGTGGATATATCCCAGTTGTACTGTAAGTGTTGTATTGGATATATTAAGTATACGTCTCTACATGCAGCTCTATACTTATGTAAAAATGGAAAAGTGTACAGGTGAAACGTGAATATAAAATAACATGAATGCGATAACTATATTAATAATATTAACACACATGGTGGGTGTAATCTCTGCAAATAATAACTAACTACGTATTATAAAAAAACACCTAGTGCTTAGTAAAAAAAGAAACAGAACACCCACTTAAAAATGCCTATATAAAATCACCTCTATCATATTTTGCAACAAAGAGAAAAAATACATCATTAAAAAAACTGTGACAAAAGCTCTTCACAAATGCGATTTAATGTGGGTAAATTGTCAACTGTAACTATTGTTCGATATGGTTGCTTAAATAACACAAAAAAATGTCACTGTAATAAAACAACTTAAAACAAGTGGCTTTAGAGGTTCGACGTTTCAGCAGGCACACGACAACAAGGTGCGCTATGGGTTTATATACAAGGATACTGGATATCAAGCAACTTAAGTAGACTTTGCATTTTTCTTCTTAAATCTTCATTATAAGTTAAAAACTAAAATTAATTAACAAATACGTTTAATATTATCATTATTTAAACAATATATTAAAAAAACCAAGAAAAAATTATGTGTGTGTAAAAAAATATTTAGGAATAGCAACTAGAAGTCTTATGAAGTCTTGTGAAATGCTAAAAAACCTGGAATGATAAAATCTAACAGAATAAAAAACATCTATACAGACCTTGGTCCATTACCTTTAAAACAATACTGTGACGAAAAAAGTTACGTTTCGGGGAAAAAGTGGATAATTATATAAATGGGCGAGAGAAAACGATTATTGTTAAAGATTATACGGTCTCTTAATTAAACAACAAGAAGTAGCAAATATGAAATTCCAATTTATCAAAATTAAAAATTACTGTTATAAGGGAAGTTTATCCCTTGGAGGGTTCTAGAAACTTATGTGAACTTAGCGAACCCCAAAGCATTTAACTGTTTGTGCATTTTATGTATTTAGCAAAAGTAAATAGAGGAAGGAGTTCTGGTGTTGTACTTTGTAATTTATAATTTAAAAATGTTACTTTATTAGGTTTGACCTAAAAATGATTTTTAGAAACAAAATTGTAAGTTTTAGTATTAATAGAAGATTTAAGGAATAAATCATTTATAACATACTAATTCACAATGTAAGTCAGATTTAGCCCACGAATGCATAATAAAAGTTATCTGTGCACAAATCTACAAGTACTTGATTAACTTGTTTTTTTCCTTCTTTCTATTGATATAGCTAATTATCATTGTTTGCACAATTTTTGGTGTGAAATATGAGTTATATACATTAAAAGAACGACTTATTAATTATTATTAACGAAAAGGTTTTTCAGCATTAAAAATCAAGTTTGAATGTTTATCGTTTATGTTTTATTTTACACAATTAAAACATAACCTACAAAAAATAAGCTGACATCCCCTTCTGACGTCATCTATGAATTTGTTTTAAATCAACCAATAAAACTAATGCATTTTGGAGGTTCTTCTTAATTTGCACTTCTTGTCAGAATTAAACAGCTCTATTCTGTATCAATGATTTAATCATTGTGGCTTTAATATTTAAATTTAAAGATTAGTTTTGAATTATTATCCAAAATACATAAAAATTTTGAGATGTTGAAAACATCAAGCTGGGAGTTATCATCATGTTTAAATCTAAATTCCTTGACGTATTCTGCATGTCGCATGGCCCCAACCAAAATGAAAATTGTGCAACATTTACGATAATTAACAGATTATTTTGCTAAATATAAACAAAATGCACAACCTTTGAGGTTACTATCAAAGAGTCAAAGAAATTTCAATCACATGAGGGTTTTTAGTATTAACTGATTTGAATTCTAAATAAAATATCCTACTGTAATGATATTTTAGCTTTTTACTCTTTTCAAAACAATCTAGCAATAATAATAATTAATAGTAATAACAATAAAAGACACACACTGATACGAACACAATTAGTTTGATTATGGTTCTTCCTTTTTACTAATTTTATTATTTATCTTCCTTTTAAGCAACATGCAGTAAAATTCTAGAGAGATATTTTTACGTACGACGTGTAGAAAAATTAATTTTTTTTGTTTTATCTTATGCGTATACATTTTTTCCATTTTTAAAAATGTTTTGGTTTTATTATTTATAATATTTACTAAACGTTTTACGTTTTGGACCACGTCTCTTAAAAATAATAAATTGTAGGTACTTAAAATTTATACAAAAATGTTCGAGAACGATGTCTTTACAACAGAGTATCACATTTACAAAAATAATAAACGACATCACTAATATAGAACCACTAATAATTGCACAATCGTGGCACACTCGCGAAGTTGCAAGTTTTTCTTTTTTAATTAATTTAATTATAATATTTTAGATATCTTTGATTTTACAGGTTTTAATAAACGGTAGATAATTTAGGTCTTTACGCACTACATCATTAAGCCAAGACGTCAAATTTTTCTTCTTAAATATAAATTCGTCAAAATTGTAGACGTTGCGAACTGGCAAGCGCAAAAGTGTTACACACAAACATTTAAAAATACAGTGTTAAAAACCTTAAAACTACTTAATTTTAGGAAGCTCGTAGCTTCGCAAATTTACTGAATATTATATTACAGTAAAAGTTTTTAAAGCAATCCAATGATCCAAGCTTGGGCCCGAGATCACGATTCTGTTTTTTCCCTATATAATTCAACATGTGTTTTTTTCCTAATTTGTTGCGAATGCGAATAAAAAATCTGGCACATACTTGGTTGGAATGTTTACTTTTAAACGCGTGCTCGTTTCCAACCAATCCTTCTTAGAATAATTATATTAACAACTATGCAACTGCCTCCTTTTTTCACCTGCATCATTTTTGAACGCGTAAGCTTTGGATCTCCGCCGGTGGTAAAAAGTGTGTATAAAGGAATACTTAGCACGCGCTTAAACGATATGTTTCAAACATACAATATTATTTACAATATACTGATGTATTTTGGTCCAACTGAAATATGCGTTTTTACTGTAAAATCTGGCTGGGTTTGAGAGCTGACTAGTTTGGCCCAAATTTTGACTTTCGAAAATTCGACTGGTCGAACTTCCACGAAGCGTCACTCAACAGTTTTGATCAAGTCGAGCAGAATTTGAGAAACTCAAAATTGGAACCACCTTCATCGGCTGAACTATTAACTGTCGGTATCGGTTTGGTTTATGGTTGGTTGCTTTCTGACGGTTGTTGAGGGTGAAGCGCTTAACTATACCTGATCAATCTTTTCTCTCTCGAACAAAATAACTTCCATTTCAAATATATATATAATATTTATCTTATATGTACTACTTAATGTTGATGTAAATATATTTATATATGTATGTATATACCATCTAATTGCACTTCATTGTCATATGAAAACAAAAACCGCGGCGCGAGCTCAGCATGTCCACGGAACGAATTGAGCGGATGTCATGGTGAATTCACGCCGAACCTATTTTAATTATTTATATCAGTTTAACTACTTCTAATTGTTTTAATTTTTTATATTATAATATTTTAAGATATTTTTAGAGAAAATATACATCAAAAATTTTGAATAAATCACAGATAGATATAATTTTTTTTCAATTCTGGGACAATCCCGAGGGTTTTCGATATATCCACATCAAAGCAGTCTGTGTACGAAATACGAATGAATGAATATACATGACTTTTTTATACAATTTTTGAGGTATACGCAACGCTGAAGACACATACAGAGTACAACACTGATAATATTACTTAGTATAGTTTGGTACATGCCGAAAACACTTAAACAGCAAACATAGAATTATGTGATAAATTTTATTATATTTCCTTCTTTTAGAGTCCAAAATACACCTAATATTTATTTATAAGAATCCGCTGCTTTGATGCTACCGAAACACTAAGTTTATAAACGCGCTATGCTAACCAACAGAAAAACAATAAATTGAAAATTAACAACTAATCAACAAACACCGTCATTGACCTCGTTTTTACAACAACCATAGGTTTCCTGACATTGGAAACGCTTCAATAACAACTATAATGAGAAGAAGTACTCGTTTTTTCTCAGTATAAAAATCTCGCACTTACTTTAGGTAGATGTCAGTCTTGAGCCACGTCTGATTCTGAGGCACTTCCTGTCGCAGATTCGCTGATACCGTTTCGGTCGACGTCTTCTAAAACGCCCCGAAAGCGTACCAGCATTTCGGGTTTTAGATTCTCAGGTTTGACCAGGTCTTGTTTCAGGTATATCCGACCGGGTGGAGTTGATTTTCGTTCTTCCTCCTTTCCATTACGGTCGGTTACCTCGCTCGAGTCGTTCGACAACTCGATCGTGTGAACTTCCGAATTTTCCCGGTCAAACCTCTTCGGCGATGCATCGATCACTTGTCCGCTAAAATGTAAACCCGGCGAAGTTTCCTCTTTAGAAACAGCTGTACTGAAGTTCAGGGGACTCGATAATCGTTTATAATTTTCGTCCCCTGGACTATTCGATTCCGATATGTTCGGTTTCGGTAATGGTGTTAGGCGACTGTTACGACAAAGTTGATCAAGCAACGCTTTGTTTGACATGTTTTCCGGTGCTATATTCTTTTCGTCTTTTATCGTTTTATCTTCGTTTCCTGGAACGCCAGATTCTAGACTGGATCTAATAATTCCGTCTAGAAAGGAACCATTAGATCCCGTTCCGTCCAACAAAGATTCCGCTATTTGACGGGTACTTTTTGGTAATGTCGCTGCGGAACCAGACGCTGACGATGGTGTTACGTTTGCATGCGTTCTTGTTGATTCTTCTTGTAATTTTTGCATCATTTGAGACGCGAAAAATTGTTCTGGATTAGGTGGAAATGATGAAGTAGATGGATTTCTGCCATAATCTAAGGGAATGTGGGGAAAACCCGGATGAGGCCAGAATGGGAAAGGCGGTGGATTGTATCCCAGGGGAGTCATACTGGGATCGAATATCGGAAGTTTCATTCCGTTTGGAGACGTAGGCGGGTACTTTGGTTGAGGAGGTTTCATTACCGGTTTCATTTTATCCACTGCACCCGCGGCAACTCGCAGATCGTTCTGTTTCAGCGATGCTATTTTCTCATCAACCGGGTTTGGCTTTGGATCGCGTTTTCTTGGCCTCATAAGGTGTCTTTCTTTGACCTTATATTCTAAAGTAGAATGTGGAACGCCGTAATAACTTCCCGCCCTGTGTACCGACATTTCACCTCTTTGGACCGCTCTTACCGCTTCAACCAAACTATCTCTATCGTAATTTCGA
Source organism: Ignelater luminosus (assembly GCA_011009095.1). NCBI lineage: Eukaryota > Metazoa > Arthropoda > Insecta > Coleoptera > Elateridae > Ignelater > Ignelater luminosus. Next base: position 8,828 of record VTPC01008651.1, on the reverse strand, counting down.
TATTTACCTCGTTTAGGTCGTGTACCTTTACCTCCCGTCGTAGTAGTTGCAGAGGATGTACTTGACGTTTTGGTGTGAGGTGGTGGGTAGGGTCTACTAAGTTCGTGTTGGGACTTTATAGGTGGCATCCCTACAACAGGAGGTGTAAATGCGGTCCTTTTAAAATCCATTTCCATAATGGGTGGCATTCTTAATGGCTCTGGAGTTTGTTGGAATTTTTGACTAATGCTTTTAGCTATAACATCTTTAACATCTTTTAACGTCATGCCTCTTCCAGGCAAAATCGGAGGTGATCCTGGATCACTGGTAACCGGTGGGGAAATAACAGCTGCAGAATCCGAGGGGATTCTATAGAAATCATTACCATTTTTACTGGTAGTGGGTTTAAAGGACGGAATTTTAAGTATCACATTTGAGGGCGATTCGTCGGTTTCCATATCTGACGACTCTGATTTACTCTTTTCGATTTTACTAATGGCGGAATTAGATGGACCCATGCGCATCATTTTATCCGTTTCTCCATTATTGTGTTGACTTCTATTTTGTTCTTTTAATTGATTTAATTGATCTTCGCTCATCATCCGCTTCACAACCTCGGGAAGTAAAGCAAACGGGCTCGAATCCCTATCAGGTAGTTTTTGACTGGCGGTATTTTCTGCTGAAGTCAGAAATAATTTCTGTATGTAAGGACCTACCGCGCTGTGTTCTAAGCCGGCCCAAACCTCTGGCCCGTCTTTATTTCTTTCTAATAGGGATTTCAATGCTTCCTGGTTTTCCGTATTTGATAATCTTAAAATATCGGTTACCGAAAGCAAAGGTTCTTGAAGAGCTTTTTCTACTTCTTTCTCTTCTTCGGCTCCGGATAGTTCCTTGTCGTCGTCGATAACTTCTTCTTCGTCGATCTTCAGAGGTGTCGATGAATTAAGATGCGATTCTCTCTCTCGCTCCATGGCAAGTTTGTAGACTTTATTTCGTAATGTCGACCTAGGAATGCCATAAATAACAGCAGCTCTTCTCGTTCCTAATTTTCCCGACTGGATATCCCTCAGTGCTGCTTGAAGCTCGTCCTCTGTGTAGGTCCGTCTTCCTGCAATTGCTGACATTCGAGGCTTCGCTCTAGAATCAAAACTAAAATTATAGCTGTATGAGATATTGTTCTATAAAAATACGATTCATTATATGTATGCGAATTATAAAAAAAATTTTTAACAAGAACTGCGTAATAAAAATGTGGGTTTGTAATAACATTAATTTAAGTTTAAGTAATTTATGATGAAATTGTAGAAATTATAATTTGCATGAATGAATAATAGCGTTGCCCTTGTCCTAAATCGACACATTTTATTTTAAGTGCGTACGGAATAATTGTCAAGTTTTACGCACAAATCCCATTAGCAAAATTGCTATATGATAAGTTTTATTCATTAAAGGTGGTTAAAGGTAATTCGGGTTGTTTTATTGAGGACAACGATTAAAACTTAAAAATCTAACAAATATTTTATTAATAAATTATAAGAAGTTTATAATCTTTGATATTATTTTTACAGAAACAGACATTAAGAGCCTTTCGCTTTCAGTTTTAAGTTTTGGTAATTGACTGGGCCAAAACATAATAGTGATTTACTTTTCCTAGGTTGGCAAGTGTTCAAGTGTGTTATTTGGTTAAAAAAACAAATCGATGTGAGGTTGTAGGTAAACTAACCTTGAACATGATTGTTGTCGCTTTGACAGCAAAGGCTATCAATTGTTTATCAACACAAAAATTAACTACAATTTATACAAAAAACTTTTGTTTTATGCGACAATGTTCCATCGTTACTATATTAGAAAATATCAACAAAATAAACTAAAACTACTATAGCATGGAGAAAAACGTTGTCTAGGAGGCCTTTTAAAGAAATTGTTTTGGCAACATCAATTGACGTTTGACTGACTTGCTTGTTTCATTTCCAAACAAACAAACAATCAGTTAGATAAGTTACGATTTATTTATAATGATCACTTGCTTACTTCAGGCATGTGTGAGACTGTAAAACTGACAATGAGTTGTTCAGAAACATGTTACCATGGCGTGACGTCACGTGGAACATCGCCAATTGGAGAAAGATCAAAGCCAGTTGTTGCGAGATAAAGTACCGACACTTGAACAAATGATGGTCGTAAATTGAAGTCAGTAACAATTCTTTCCGACGGATGCGCCGTTGTTCCACGTCAAATTTGACAAGTCTAATCGTCAGTTTATAAGTTTAAGAATCCAAATAGAGAAAAGCAATTAATATTGCCCTGCAGTTGCATATTGAACGCGTTTTTGGAATCTTAGTTTATATTTCTGATCTGACCATACAAATTAAGTGACAGGATCAACTCGATTTATTCAAAAACGGCTGCGCAACTATTACAAAATTTGTTTTAGAGTAATCTACAAATAATTGTGAAAGTGATGAAGATGGCGTAAGGAAATTATAGGAAATGCACTTGCTCATACAAACTTTGCAAAGAATAGAGAGTAATGTACGCAACAAGGCATTATTAATTACTCCTACTTTTTTTTCTATAATTTAAATTCTACCAACTTCAAGTTTATGAACTGACGTTTAAACTATCGAATCTAACGTGGAACATTAGCGCTTCTATCGAAGAGAAAATCGTTGTTGAGAGAGCTCAATTTACAATCATGATTTGTTCAAGTGTAGGTACTTTATCAAGCATCAATTAGCTTTGCAGGGTATGTTACGCGCGCGTTCTCTATAGGAGAAAATTATCAACCAAGAGATGGTGCTGAATTTTGCGAAAATGGCAAAAGAAGATGACAACCTTTTTAAAAATAAATTTCAAGGCTTTCTCTTAAAGTAGTTTTTGCAGATACTTTTCAAAAAATTGACCTATCGACTGAGAAAACGTCAGCTAGAAATAATGAGAAACAAATAAAAAATGCACTCAATACTAAAAGAACAGAAAATGCCATAAGATGCTTACAGATGCTAATAGCTGAGAATTGGACATTGATGGTCGTTTTAGATGAAATCAAACTAAATTAAGACTGGAATACTTTTAATATCAGTTCAAATAAGTATAGCTGTCATGTGGAATGAGTATGGTATTTAAGAAATTTAGATTTGAGCTTCAAAATTTACAAGAGATAATCTAGATTTGGCACTTGTGCTAAATATGCGGATTAATAATCTGTAAAAAAAGATTTCAACTCAACTCTTTAAATTTATAATTAGACATTCTTGAAATTGTCAAAATTGCTGACCATCGTTTCTGTTTCGTGGAACCATCATTAGGTTCACTGCTTTGTATGAGCACTATATTTGGCATTTCATTTAATTGAATATTAGAGCTGTCGCTGCCGCGGAGCGGAGCTCCGTTGCACTACCTCTAGGTCCTCCCTCCGCCTACTTTGCGATTCCGGTAGGAGCTACAGCACTTCTCTTGTTTTAATTCTCTTGGAGTAGCCTGCAGCGACCACCAGTCTGGATCATCTTTGTTTCCAGACAGGTCGAACTGCGCTACCAACAGTTATATAATATTCTGGAGATTTCTGGCTGAGTACAGTATACAACTTGCACTAGTTTACCGCAAATTTCTTCGAAATGACAACATATATGCTATGGGTCGCCTGTTTTGCCATACATTAACCTTTGTAGGAGAGCTAAATGCGAATTATAACTAGAAAAAGAAAGAATAGAGTGGTATCTCACACAGAAAGAACACCCAATATCCTGGTCGAACATAAAATAGAAAAGCAAAAAATATTCTGGTCTGGTGTACGAAAAGTAGGGTATAATTTAGCTGGAACGTAAAATAGAATGAGAAATCAATATTGGTGAAATGTGGACAAGTAGTGTCGTGTATTGAATGCAGAGTATGGGAAACTCGAAAAAAAAATAATCAGGCTCTGCCCTCCAAAGAACACCTGCACTAGCCTAACTTGGGGTTTCACCTTGTATTACATTCTTAATAGAGCTAAAGATACGATCACGGGTCAGGATTCAGGAAGAGTGTTAAATACAGATATGAGTTGAACTCGGCTCTCCAGGTCGGGCTTCGCTTTTTATTGTCTTAAGAGTACTGAATACGAACAGGGGTTAGGCTATGCTATCCAACGTGCCATCTTTGATGGCCCTAGATCGGGCTTCACCCTCCATTAACTTTCTTAAAGGTGCTGAGTGCGCACACTGGTTGGGCTATGCCAGACAAAAGTCTTAGAATCAACTCTAGCCAAGGAAATGAAAACGTAGGTAGTAGAGCATATCATCAAATGCCTAATCTTTTGCTAATTTCAATGATATGCTACTTCGACAAGTAAATTTATTTTAAGAAATCAAATTCTATTTCTTTAATTATTAATTTAAACTGTCTTGCATATGAATGGGGCATTTTTAGAGACTTGCAACCGCAAAAGAACGGGAACACGTTGGCATAATGGCAACATGATAGCAGTCTATTTCTATCTAAATAGAAGCTCGAATTCGAATCACTCTGCATAGCCAATTTTTATCATTCACACTTTATACAAATTTATCGGCTGTTCATTGTAGGTATTTTGAAACCACTACAGGATCTGTTTAACCAAAATCAGCAAGTTAATACGACTAGTACGGTACTTTAGATCCAGAAGATTGTGTGGACATCGGAAGCAAAATGAATCGAACCAAGTTTCTCGTATGGGAAACGAACCTTAATTACCATGTCAAATGCTTACTGCGGTCTATTCGGTTCAAGATTTCCAGAATACTACTATCTTTGAATTTGCTATCATGGTAGTGGGGTCCCACAAGGAAGTACTTCTGGCCCGCTGTTATAAATACCCGAATAAAATAAGCAACGCAATGGAAGCAATCGCCTGTTAGTTTATTTGCAAATGACAAATGGGTCGTATTCTAACGTCCTGATTAAAATTATATCGGATCTTAATAAAAAAAAGAAACGAACAAAATCAGTTGCCATGATAGTTAGAGCATGTTTAGATTTAATCATGACGGTAGAATATGGCCTAATGATGACAATGAAATTAAAAAAAGAAGTATTGGAAAGATAATAGTTAGATTACAGAGTAATATTATACTTGATGTGTCAGAAGTTTAAAGAAAGAATGAGAAAAGGGCATGAAATACAATGTTGATTTAAAAGGGTTTGCCTTTATGATATGAATGTTATTGCGGTGTACTTAGAACACGAGTCGACTGTCCCTTATTTTGCTCTTTTGGGCTGTGCTTCTAAATAGAAATTTCTTTGTCTGTTTGTTAGGTGTTTCCAGTATCACATCTCTGTTGCTTTTTCCGCGTGGTTATCTCTATTGGCGCCTAGTTTCATTCTGAATAGTCTACCTCTAAGCACCTTATTCTTCTTGAAAACCAACAATGAGTTTTCGGCGTCCAGTCCTTTGATATCTGACACTCAAACGGTTGTTGAACATTTTCCTTCATCCACTTTAGTCACTTGTTATCAGAATTTCTGAAATAATTGTGTCAGATCAAAAGGCATATCACACTGCATGTATGAATTTTTATCAATCTTGGCATACTACATACTATGAGACTGTTTCTTGTAATCTAAAGTTGATTTTCTAGGAGCTCAAAGGCAAACCTAGGACTTTTTTTTCTTAAATAGTTTGATTCTGCTACCATTCTATTTTTGGACAATGTTATTTTGTCAGTGTTTAACATCTAAAAGTAGTTTTTGCAGATACTTCTCAAGAGTAATAAAAGAATTCTGCTTAAGAATTCTTAAACTCCTGTAGATACAGGAAAACAGGCAAGCTCTTACGATGTGTTCTAGGAGTTATTCCAATCAAAAAAGCTTGTATACGCTATGGGTCAATTCTTCATTTTTGCGATATCGACAGAAGCAGTAAAAGACGTCGCAGTTACTGCTAAGTGTATTTAGCTAAAGAATTACGTAAACTAAGGGACAAAATAAATCAAATTTTATGTTCTATGTTCTTGAAGACAACAGGCTATTGTACAATTGTTTTCAGTACATAAAATGATCATCTTCTTCACAAGTAACCAAAGATTACTAATGAGCATCTTATTTACTCAAAATAATTGTACAATAAGTTGTTTTTCTCACGGAATTAGAAAAGAGTGTGTGATTTATTTTGTCCCTTAACTTACAAATAAACAAAAAAGAAATGTTAACAGTAAATTCTCGTAATGCTTCAAAATCAAAATTGACCTTTTTTGTCAATGTTTTAAAAATTCATTTAGTGACAAGTTTTTGGGGGAAATTAAGTTTTCGTTAAAATAGCGCAATTGATAGATATGTAGTTGATGTCTGAAACCACTTGATTAGTATTCTATAGGAATCTTTGAGAATTAGGTTAAGAATATGATCTATTAAGAAACTGCAAAAAACAATCCAAGAAACTACACTAGTGAAACAGACAAATACTTCAACCGCTAGTTACCCAACAGACATTGCTTTTAGTAGTTGTATTTGGTTTCTGGGTAATTTAACTTCTTACAGATTCTTCTGTTATGTATGTAAAGATCTTTTTAAAGGTTCCAGATTGCAGTCAATTAATCGTTTTCTCAATCATAATGGCTTTTATTTCTAATCATGCAAATTATATCCTCCAGCAAAATCTTAACTGTCTCGTAAAGAAATCACATCGCATAGAAACCACTTTCTTGATTTTTGTTGCGTGGCCAGGCCTAAAAATTATTTTTTTTGGTCCTTGGCAACTTTAAGTCTTGGTTTCGTTAGGGTGGTTATAGGCAATCCTAATTTATCTTTTTATACAATATTATCTATAACAGTATTTTCTGATATACCTTAATAGCTAATTCTATAGTATAAATACAGTCAATGTTTTGGACAAAACCATCTAAGAAAATCAATCAAGAATCCCCAAGTAAAATTTCTTTGTAAAACACTTTTTTAGTAAAATAATGTATGTATTTTAATTAATTTAACAAAGTCCAGTATTATGACTCATGTAATAATCCACAGTACCAAATAAATTAGGCGTTATCTTTCTGCCGATAAAAACGCTTCGACCAAAAATCCACAATGATCAAAGTACACCAGAACGAGTTTGTCAACAGAATTTTTAAAGTGCGCAACAAGCCCCGGACATAAAGGTAAAATTAAACGAATTAAAAACCTAAAAATAAAGTCTTATCTCTGTACAAATATTTTTTAAATTTTAGTCTCGACCTATCCTACTGTAAAATAACTTGACTTTTGGGAATGCGCTGTTTTTTTTTAATAATCATGCCGTACTTCAGATAATATTGAAAATAATCGCACTTTAACAGTTAACCCAAACAACTGCAGTTCATTAAAATTTCGATATGAGCTCTTAATAGTGTTGATAAAAACGTAAAAAAGGACGTTGTTTGGAGCATCACAAAGAAAATTCATAAAAACCAAAAAGAAAAAATGTATAAAATGCACTTACACGTTTTATGCAGTTGTAGGTTGCACTTAAAAAAAGCGAGATGTCCTCAAAATTATTTTTGCAACGTGCATTCGTTACACAGACGTCAGACAAAGTTAATACAGATATAAAAAACAAATAGACCATATGCAATGTATTTAGAAGTGATTGACCTCTAAAGCCTTTTTACAGATAACAAACAAAAGTTCTGACTAAATAATAAATTATTATAAATAATTTATAATTTTTTAATTGTTCGAGGAATTTTCCGAAATTCATTGGTTTTTAACAAAAAACCCATCAATGGTAAATATCTAAAATAGTGTGGAATAATTTATGTTGCTATTTTAAATTTAGCAACAGATCTTCCGAATTGTATCTACAAATTATTTTGTTAGAATCATAAATTAAAATAAAAAATTAAATTCGCAGAAATGGCAAAAAAGGGAAAAATTTGCAAATTTTAGTTGCACATTAAAAGATTAAAAAAGTGTCAAGTGTTGCCAGTTTCTGGAAAAAAAAAAGTGTTTACAATGAAAGATTAGCATGGCCTGTTTGAATAGATAAGTTGGCTTTTGACCGATAAAATTATTTGTTTCTCAGAAAAAACAATCACATTTCGTTACTTTAATAATATACTTTAATGGAATTCTTTTATATGCAGTTGACCTCTTTTAGATTAAGAAACCAAACGAGTTCATTTTTAATACTATATTTATTAAGTGCAGTCTATTGTGCACACATTTTTATGTAAACATTACACTAAGAGTATCAAATGCATTTTGTTTTATACTATCTCTATCTCGCTGCATGTTATCTTACTGTCATTTTCTATCTGTTTGAATCTTAATCCGATTATGTGTGATTCTTAAACGTTTCGAGTGTTTACATCTGATAACCTGTAATAAATGAAACCATCAAGTAATTTATAATCAAAATCAGGGCCGGCGGAACATGATTTTCTGAGGTATGGAGTACAAAAAAGGTCGTTACACACATGTAAACCAATAGGCGCCCGCACGCGCGGAAAAGTTTTTTTTATTGTGTATCATTTATAAATAATGAATAAATATACATTAAATAATAAAATAATAAGAAATAAAAGATATATATGTTATCCACAAAAATTAAAAATTTAAATACGAAATTTTCAACTACGGAACTCCATACTCAAGAAAATCTCAAGTATGGAGTGCTCCATATTTACCATATGCTTTCCACCGGCCCTGATCAAAATATAATTGAAAAAAAAGGTTATCTACATATAAAAATCCAGGATTCTGCTTTCACTAAAACTGGTTTAAAATGGATTTACTACGCGATCAGTTTATTTGTATGCGTGATCATTAGACATTTGTTAGAGATAACAGACCCAATTAATTTCAATAAAATGGAATCAGATACCCAATTCATGAAATAAACAGACCTCCAACTTTTT
>VTPC01008650.1:0-17055 GCA_011009095.1 Ignelater luminosus | reverse complement strand
TTTTTATAAATTTAACACAAAGATGTAATAGATCGTATTCTGTAGAGATAATAAACAAATTCTTCTACATTTCTGGAAGGTGTACCGTAGACTACATTTTTTACATGTGCTCAAAGAAAGTAGTCTAAAGGAGTTAAATACGGAGAACGAGCTGGCCATCTTATAGAACCATTGGTACCTATCTATCGTCTCAAAAATACCCTGTTCAGATGGTCTCTTACTATGTTACTGTTATGAGCAGGTGCGCCGTTTTATTGAAAATACATCACCTGCCTCAAATTTAATTTAACATTCTCAAGCAAAAGAGGTAGCTGATGTATTAGGGTATTGCCGAGGCGATGAATAGGTGCTAATGATTCTATAATATGGTCAGCTTCAGAAATGTAGAAGAATTTGCTTATTATCTTTACAGAATACAATCTTTTACATCTTTAGTCAAATTTATAAAAATTATTATTTTCTCGAAAAGTAAACCAGATAGGTTGGTAGCACTTATAAAGAAAGTTATCACAAATATGTTGCAAATCCCAAAAATCAAATAAAAAGTAGGGTATTCCATTTAAAAAAATTAAGTTAGGTAGCGCCACCTGGCGGTGACGCATTTAATTTAAAAAAAATTTATCACAAAATATGTGCCCCTACCTTACATTTACAACAAAGTTGTTAGAATTTTAAAATTTGCATTCGCTCCCGAGATATCGCACTGTCCCATTCCTCGCAAACACACTGTATATCAAAAGAAATTTTTATCTGTTGTTTTCTGACCTTAGGAAACTTAGAAAAATGTAACTGTTAGCAAGAAAAAGTTTGTTAATTGTAATAATTACATAACTTACTTTTAACAAGCCCGACTTCGATCACCAACTTCTAATGGACCAAAGGCCAATAATCACTGTACTATAATTAGCAACAAAAAATCAGTCTCAGTCAAGAGAAATTCATCCGTTCTTTAGTGAAATAACGTTGCTATCTAGAGTTGCCAAACCGGTAACGGCAAGAGCAAGTAAGTAGATTTTATGCTTTGGTTTTATAAAATTTTTAAGCTAAATTAAGCAGATTCACGTGGACTTCATCATCATCATTTCATCCATAGGAATTTATACAGTTTTGTTCTTTAGAAGTGAAATGAAAGAAAAAATCTTCAACCTTTGAAATGTTATCAACATGTTAATTTACACTTGCGTCTCAACACAAAGAGTGTACTTGTGAACAACCAAGAGAGCACGACAGAATTACAACTGTCAACAAATAAGCAAACCATAAGAATAGGACAAATTAAAATACAGTACTTATAAGGTATAAGAATATGTATGCTCAAAAAATCAAAAGTTAAGTTTTTTTTGAGGTTGATTGAGTTGAATGATGGTACACGCAAAATGTTGAACGAAACTATGTCGCTACCTTCTGAATTAACGTATCTAAACTGTTTACAGCATTTGTCTATCAAATAATTATGCTATTTACTTCTTTCTTTACCGGTTTCTACGCTTCCATGTCTGTGCGCATTGAGGTAGTGGCATATCTTTGGTTTAAAGTTTGAGACCAATCCTGTTAGTACCTGGATGTTTAGTCATCGTCGCAAATCTTGTATTTCTTCTTAAAAATTAATTGAGGCGTACTCCCGTATATGTTGTGATGCAAAGGAGTCTTGTTTAGGAAATAGGGCAACGGATCTTAATTGGCATTTTCTATTTTGAGCAGGATAGTTGATCTTGTTCCTTTTTATCATGAGATAATAGATAAGTAAGTTAAACTCCATCATAAATTCAACAGTTGCTATTCAGCTATGCTGTAAGATGACTACTAGACGAGCCGAGTAACATTAAAGGTGCTTTGTTTCTTTTGTCAAAATATTGTAATTTTATTAAAGTGACGGGATTTCTATTGTTAAATGTTTTAAAAACATTTTTCATCCCGGTGAGGAAAGTGCAAATGCATACTCCTGGTCAGCTTTGTTAACGGACATGTAGTTGTTTTGAGCAAATTCACCCATTCGGTATTTCTTGAGGTTTCAAGACTTGTATTACACTCTCTATAGGTAAGCAAAGAAACAAAAGGTGTAAGAAAGAAAAGAAGAAGAAAACGAAAATCAATACTTGGTTTCATTATTCTTGAATTTTCTGATTTATCCACATTGAATATCTATCACGTAGGTACCAAAATCTAGGTGATATTTGAAAATTGTTCCCAAAATCTTTTTTCTGCGGTTTCTAATTAAAATGGTAATGTTTAACTGTTTTCATTCCTATTTTGATGTTTATAAAAGTGCATAGAACCAAACGCTATTTCTCTGAAGGTGAAGTGGGTATACTTGGTACATTATTAGAAAGCATTCAATTAAAAATGGGCTATAGAGATATGAAAATGAGGTAAGTGTATCATTGAAAAAAAAGTCTTTATCTCTGTTGCAGGACAAAAAACTACCGTGAGAATACTTGTTTCACGTTGGATGTAATGCCATTTTCTTTATTCTTATTCATCATGGGTAAACTATTTTGAAGCAACAGATGCACTAATAAATAGATCTTCAAAAACACAACTTTTTTTGATACCGAGCCCCTAAAAAACAGCTAACAAACGAAGAGTAATGTCTGTTGTGATAATCACTGAGAAATGTAGGAAGACAAACGGAAGCTTTTCTTAGAAATGATCGAATGATCATAAGTCCCAGTGTCGAACAATTTCTTCAGTAAATTAAAACTGTTTATGGTACAAATAACAAAATCACAGTTTGTTAATCTAGTTGTTCCAAAAGCAGTGCATTCATGTTTTTGCTATGGTCATATAAAGAACAAAATCCCAAGAACTACCTAAGGCTTGTAAAATATGTCATTAAAACTAATATGTATTGTTTACTCTTTGAAACCTTGTATACGTAACGTTACCAAAGAATCAGAATCAATTGATTATGTAACATGCTTAAAAAGTCATTTTTTATAATATCAAGAATGCAGTTGAAGACAAAAGCTTTGTACAGACTATACAATAAAAGATGTGAGCGGTTCATTCTTATTTATTATTAAATGAATAAATCCAAGCTAGTGGTTATATTTTTCCGTTACTGTAAACAACGAGTAGGAATGTTATAACAAAATATAATTCAATTAAATAATTGTTTATGTTTTTTGTTTTGTGAAGAAATCGTGAGAAGGTTTGGAGAAATGATTTTAGTTGAATGTGTCATGTGTTTTGACTTAACTGTTAAATATTTGTAGTAGTAGACAAGACTAGATATTTTTTTTCAAAACCAGTACAAACCTTGGAGATACTATCTCCAATTTGCTAAAGGTCTCTAAGAAATATTACTTTGGGTAAAAAAGATACACATGTAAGGAACCAAAAGCAAACTAAATATCCAGTTTGAAAATGGTATAGGTTTAAGCAAAATTGGGAATTAATTATAAATACAAACACACTGCCTAAGATTTATGAGACAAAGGAGATAAAGCACTTTCTAACTAAAATGGGAAACGAATTTATTAGCAAGTAGATATCTACACTAATATGAGCACGAAGGTAAACTTACAAAAGAAGAAGTCGAAGTGAAGAATATTGTCAAAGTTTTACTTACTTTCAAAAAATAAAGTTTTTAGTATCTAGGCAAAATTACTGTATGGACAATTTTATACCAACCTAGGTAGGCAAAAAATACAGCTTTTTGCTGCCTTAGTGTGGACCTATTGAAACTGAATTCAAAAGATAACTAATAACTAATTTGAGCAACTATGTTCGGTAAAAAAGATACAAAAAGAATCTCTTGGAGTTTTTTTAAAACAAAATCCAATAGTTGATTAGTAGTCTATTGTTTTATTTTTTCGTCGATCAGTAATAAAAAGTTCTGTGCACTGTGGTCCTATGTAATCTCATATAGTCTAAATTTTCAGTCTATCTAAACTTGTAATATTTCATTTACTTTTAGGTGTTACTATTGTTACTGAATAATATCTAAATTTGGTTTGGTTGAAATGAGATTGCAAGGGCTTATTAAATAAGAATTAAATATAGTAGTACTAAGAGATTACATGTGTATTACAGAGGCAGCTGTCGGAGGATAACACAGAATGCGTAACCCCCGCTCGTACTGTGTTTTCTCAAGATAAATTTTCCATGGTAAGCATTAAAATAATTTTGAAATGCTTTAGCCTATGCTTTTATAGCTTGAAATTATATAAAAATACGTTACGAACCATGAATGACGTGGTAGTAGAGCATTATAAATCAAATTTTGCAAAGTTAATAAAAATATACGCTTTTGAAAATCTTATGAGAAAATGTGTGGGCTTACAAGGTAATATTAAATAAATTTTGTTATGTCGAGTGAAATTAACTGGGAAAAAGAAAAAAAAAAATATATTTTACTTGCATTTGTTTTATTTATTATAGGTAGTACATTTTGATAGCTTCCAAATAATGTAGAAATGATACTACAAATAATTATTTATTGTTAGTTGGAAATCTTTGGCTTTTTTGTGAATATTTTTTTTAGGTTCTGCTGCATATAATTTGAAGTTATATTAGTATTTACCAGGCCAATATTTTAACAGTATTTTACATACATGAAATTTTTTATTGATTTTTACCGGTTTACCTTACTCGGTTGCCTTTAGTGCTGGATAAAGAAATCTCATAGGAAAACCAGAAAAAAACAATAATCATAAAAGTAAAACATACCTTGATGTACGAATAGATTTATTAGCAAACAAAAACTAAATAAACCCACTACCTAATATTGACAAGAAAATTATAGTTAATTACATTCTTCTAAAACATACCCGCCTCGAAATAACAGAAAACCATCTATAATAACATCGCGATTATTTTTAATAATCGTAGATAATAGAAATTAAATAAGATAACAAAGAGAAAAATCGCATTTATCTTTTTAGAATTTATCGATTGGTCAGACTACTGAAATTCTACGAAATGATGGAATAAGCAGCAGATTATAATATTTTGAATTGCAAGCAGAATTAATTTAAATCAGCAAATTAAATTAGACATGAGCATGAGACAATCTTACCATGCTTTTAACTTTTTTCTTAAAAATCAATTTCAATCGAATGACGTAGATCATGGTACACACCAAGGATTACAATACCCAAGTTTCAGTATTACATATTTAATTTTTTTCTGCAGACAAAAAATAAAATATCGTGGGCTAAATATTCTCTAACCACTGCTAGCTTTGTTGCAGATTACTAGTTGCTACGAATTATCTATAACCTACGCGGACTATATAAAAAAAGTTGAAGTTCACATTGTATTCCAAGGATTGGAGTAGGCTATCATAAAAAAGATCACGGATGAGTATCAGAACAATCAAAAATAAACTAATCTTTGACAGCCTTTGGGGACAAACTACAGAGACATGAGACATACGGAAGTCCAAATGACCTACTTAGTGACTGATGATAAAATCTTGGTAACAGCTGTTTAATAGAAACAATACAAAGATATACAAAAAGAGTATAAGGTTCTTAGAATTCAGATCTTCTTGCAAAGTTAGAAAATAATCGATTGCAATTAAGCCTATTCATTTTTTATAATGAGCTTTCCAGACTGTTATAATTAACCTTAATATAACTACCAAACTAAGCTCTAATTCAGCCTTTAAATTTTCTAATGCTATCCAGTTGAACGTCTACGTTCTGGAAAAAGACTGGACTATTGTTGTCGGGTTTTATGTTTTCTCTGTTTTTCTGGTGAACCTGTCATCGTAGTACGCCATCAAGTTCCACCACACAAAGCGCGCGCATGCTAGTACAGTTCTGCAAAAGGTTGTTTGGGCCAGAATTACGACACTATATCAATACGCAACCACCAGCTCCATCACTATCACTTTTAACATCCTACTACTCCCGCTAATACTTGTATCAGTTGCACTAACTGACCACATTCACTTCTGCAAAGCTAAAGAGACGCGTGGCTTCTGGAACGGTCTTCGACTTCTTTTGGGGATCAGAAATCAATGTTGAAGAATCAAAGTCAGAGATGGTTACTTTTAGCTCTTGATATCTTGTTTCGCTGTATAAAATTTACTATTGAATTGCCATTGATAGTTTGTACTTTGAAACCATTTGAATAAGGCTTTGTCTGATCGATGTTTTCCGAGGTTATCCTCCATACAGTAAAAGACCAGTTCAGTTTGAACGCGAGAGGACTGAATTATTAGGTCGTAAGTTTGACAATGTGCAGTGTTACTTGCCTATACCAGAATTGGTAAATGCCCAATTTCATCTCCTTCAACAGTATAAACAATTAGTAGTAAGAAATTGTCTTGTGGTAAGAAACCGTAATGTGTGTTGCACAAGGGTCATACTGCAATCATTTAACGTAATGTAAATAAGTTTGTGTACAGGGTAGAACAAATTCAAAGTAAGCAGTTATAAGCAGCTGTATTTTATTTTGATTGCTTTGCTGTTTGAGAAATTATGAGTTCAACAGCCAGAAAACCGCAATTAAGGTAAAAGCAATGACGTTTTGCCAATAATATCGCATTGCCTCAAAACGAAGTGTGAAAGTAAAGTAAAATAGACTATTTTCCATAAGCATTTTTTCTGAGCTCAAAGTTTGTAATGTGAGTTACATTGATTTCTTTACATCATTTCGAGATTTTAAGGTTTTTTTTGTTCGTGGACGGCAAGATGCTTAGACCTTGGATTTCAGAAATGATCTCGATGTGCATTATGACGTCATCGGAAACGGCAAAAGTTACCTGTGATCGAGTGTACTGCATTTAAAGACCGATAGGAACCTGTCTTTAAGGACCACCAGTCTATCTACCCATTAACACTTGACTAGATTCTGATCCATAGATGTTAGAATAAGGGATGGCCATTGCATGTGTCAAAAATATCGAAATGCTACCAAGGAGCTTCATTCTACTTAGCAATGTGTCTACAGAACCAGTAAAACAAGTTTTTTTACCTTCCCAAATCTAGTCGCTAGGAGTCATAGAAAATTAGTCTAAATTTAACTGTAAACATTCTTTTCTATAATGAAAACAGATAAACAAGTCGCGTTTGTGGATTTGTAAGTAGGAAACCATGCAAAAAATACCAAACATTCTCCAGTCGCAACAAAATTTGAATATGTGTCAGGTAGAAGCTTCTAAACAAGATTGGTGTAGATACAGTTTGATCCTCTTGTGATTTTTCATTCACACCCCGACATTTAGGAAAAGATGTGTTTTCCGGCATATCTCTGGAACGAAACGTTCTATCAAGATAGGACTATTTTGTAGTGAATGGTACTTAATGACTAAAACATATGAGCCGTGTACAAAACTCTTAGATTGTTATCGAATTTTGACCACCTATGACATTGTACTTGACTGTAGTCGCGGTGTTTTGCAAGACATCTCTCTTTTATTGGATGCCTGAAAGTATAAGCTACAAAAAAGCTCTTGACTATATCCCAAAAACAGTCAACTTTATTGTTAGATTTCTAAAAGAACCGAAGAAACTGGACCGTTCTCCACTTTCCAGGTGAAAAATCTCGAAGCAATGTGAAGAAATCATCTAATTCACATTACAAGCTTTGAGATCGGAAAAAACGCTTATTTGACTAACCTAGCAGAATCCCTCGGAGAATACACTTATTTTGATCCGATTACCGATTTTCGTTGAGAAATCTCATTTTAGAATTTTGCTGTTGCACTGTGTATTTACCCTAAGTTGGTGATCAGTAAAGTTGAATAGTTTCTAGTTGATAAGCTTGAGGGGTAGTATGTATTGTTGGTAGGGTTGCCAACTTCCAAAACTCGCATTCCTGGAGCTGATACTAAGATAGTAAAGCTATTCGTTGGAACTCAGCGTTAATAGTACAGCTGAGCTTCACCGAACCACTCGGCGTCTTTTTAGATGGCATTGCCGCATGTTATCCCGGTAAATAAAGATTTTGTGAGAGACGAGAAGTCCAGTTCTAGAATAATCTCGACCAATTGGTAACCTTAGCTGTTGGCAGTCTCAGATGGCCACCAGAAGATGACCTAGACAGGAAGATTCACTTGTTCTTGCAGAATTTGCGCTGTTGTTTGGAACTCATCAGTAAGTGTATTACTTACTTAAACGCTCTTACACAGATAACCAAAAATTATTTAACTTGGCAAAGCTAGGCTCTGGCACTATTAATAATTTTATTTTAAATGATGTCTTTATTAAATTTATTCGTCTAGAATATATTTAAATTTTGCAGTTGGTAACCGTGAGTACTAAAAAGATTTTGTAATGGAATTTCAATTTCTTTTTGCAAAACCGCAGCATAAACATACGATTTTAATAAGGATATTAATTTATTATTAATACGGTGTCAAGTATGGTTTATTGAGATATGCATTTTATTTTCTTATTACGAAATTGTCACATTAACCTATTTACTAATTTTAATTACTTAATTAAAATTATAAACGCATCTCATAGATACTGCACTAGATTATTGTTTTGTAAATTTGCCCAATGGCAAAATAAAAACCATTCCTTCCTACACTTTAGGCCTAATTAATCAAATATCACGATAAAAAGATATTTTTTAATTTGCCGTGACAGTGGAGCATTGTTCTTTTATTTTAATTTGAAGGTAACAAATCAAATATCATTTTAGCGAGGGTTATAAATAACATTAATAAATTAAAAGTTGTTTTTTAATAATAAAACGTGTGGAAAGAATATTCTTGGGAAATTCTAACTTTTTGTTTGCTTTAATGGTATTTTTTTAATGTAAAATATTTTTGTATTTACTAAAAACTACTTTTCTACCATTTGATTATTTGCTTTTAACTAGGTAATTTAATACTGTCCATATTAGGTAATTAAATATGTTTATGAAACATCTAAAATTTTTTAAATTACCTCCAAAAGAACTGAAATGGTATATTTATTAACCAAGTGTAATAAAAGCCTAATTGAAAATTGTTTATAAAGTATAAAAAAGTCTAATTCTTATTTTTCACAAAAATGTAAATAATGCTAGCACATTTATTAATTAAGATAATAATAGTAAAGTAATTCTAAATTTACATTTGTTAGATGTTACTCAATTAATTATATTTATTGAACAGAATTATTTATTAAACATTATTATAACGTTGCAAAACAGAAACACAATTATTTGATAAGCATTAGTTAAATAAACATATTTTAACTAAATTTACAAACGACTTTTATGTATTTTTAACTTTTGTTTAATAATTATAATTTTTCAGCGATTTCATTTTTGTAAATATCAAAATATTTATTTTTGGGTCTTTTAATTTTTATAAATAAAATCTATTCCATATTTCAAGTTTTTTATCGTTGGAATTTGCTTTATCTTTCCAACCAGAAAATCATTTCTCAAGAAACAAAAAAAAATTATCGCGGAAACAGAAATAATTTTAGGATTATCTTAGCTTTTAATTGGATTTCTGCAAATCCTGCATTCAATAAAATCAATAAAACGGAACCGAGTAATGAACTATTCATAAATTATTTCTTTGGAAATAACTATAATGTTAATGAAAGCATAATACAGGAAACTCCCCCTTTTGATGTTTCATCATCCACTCACGCATTTCAAGTTTAATTCAAATTAATTGAAAGCTACAGATCTCAAGGACACTTTTTATAAAATATTAATATTTTTGCTTTTATCAAGCACTTGGTCAGGTAAAAGAAAAAATGAATTAAATTGGCGACGCATAGTAATATATGTATTTTATTGCAACACATATGATCTTGCTCTTGCGAAAAAATGTCCATAAACAGATTACACAAGCCTGAGATGCTTTTTATCGCTTTTGTTGTTATCAATCACACATTTGATAAATGGATGTGTTTATAAAGAAAAATAAAATGAAGGGGGAGATCGTGTTTGAAGTTTACATAACTAATGTGACTTTAGAAAATGATTTAGCTGACCCCTCTCCAGCTAAAAGCAAAAACACTGATAATAATTGAGAAAAAAATGAAAACATGTTTTTGTTACAGTGTGGGAAATACTGCAATATTGTATTACTTTTGTATGTATTGCCCAAACAGAAATGCATATTGTTCTTCACTTTAATAAGTAGTAACTGTCATTTAGAAACATCTAATTCTTTTTTTAAAAATTTTGTTTCCTACCTAGTTTTGGAATCGTAGAAACCGGGTAGAAACCAGTCAACTGTTTCTTTATCATTTTTATAAACAATCCGTTTTGATACTTGGTGTGAAGACGTTCAGGAGATAATCTTACTATACGCAGTGAAAACCAAGAATTGCTATGGTTTCGGAACCAACATAAACCTTGTTGAAGAACCAGAAGTCTAAAGAGTTCATTGGAATTTAGCAAATTTTGAGGCATAGTAGGAAGTCATTTTCTTCTTTATAAAATTTTGTATTAACTTGGTCAATTTAGTGATACCTAATTATAACGAGCTATATGTATTACTATACCGTGTGTTTGGGACAAACTGATATTTCTTTTAGTATCTATTTTACAAAAAAATGTTTATTAGGAGAAAGCTTGCAGATTCACTGATAGCCGAAATGTAGACTGTTAACGAATTTAAATGAAAAAATCTTTTTGATCATCGTGTGTTATTGTGTTTAAAATTTTCCATATGGTTACACTGTGGGATGACATTTCCCTGTCAGGAAAAAGTTAGCCAGACAAACAGCTATTGCTATTGTTGTTATTTTTTATATTTTTCTTACGGAATGCAATATTCTGATATTTTAATTTGGTAGAACTTTCAAATAGAATATTCTGTCAAGCTCTAATGTAATTTGGTATTAATAAAAAAAACATCACTTTCGAAGAGTCTACCGTTGGGTTTAATATACTGGCATCAAAATGTTCTAGGATTGTAGGATTGTCAAACACCTATTCTATTACACACTATGGGTACTGTATAATATAGGCCATAAGCCTATAGAACCGATAGCAAACACTTTGATTTTGTGTGTTGAAGCAATTTTTGTCGATCTCTTTCAATTTCTTTGATATATCAACATAACTATTATTTGTGTGCTTTAAGACTAAACAAAAACAAAGAATCTTTTCCATTTTAATCCAATTTTTACATTTATATGAATACGTAATTCATATTGATTACAAAGTTGCTCAAAAAACAGATTTCAGGTCTTGCCTTACTCTTCAAGAACAAGTGTGACAGATTTTGTTTCCTATGTAACTAAAAATATCATTAAACCAATAATAAAAAATTATTGTTCTGCCGGTTAGTTTCAAGAGCACATCTAAAAGGAAGATTTGTACAACGTTATGTGAATATTTTTAGATGGATTGTTCACGACTTTCCGATTAACCTGTAAGGCCAAAGCCTCGAAGCCCTGAAATATTTGACTCCCATGTTGATTATTATGAGAGTTGTGAAGAAAGAGGAAATTCTCATGGCAATGCTGGCAGTAGAAGTAAAAAAATTTTGAAGTATTAGAGGAGGATGTGGAAACCTGATGCTACTGAATGACTTTTTATTTTTTTGCTGACTTATCTTCTTCGATATTGCAAGACATAGAGCAAATATCAAATCAACATCAACCTAAAGTTATATAATTGCAAACCTTTACCATTAATCAGGTAAGTGTGAAGATAGCTTTCACCATAGATCCTTAGGTCACTTTATGTTTAAATGGCATAGTAAATTGTTATTTATGAATCATTCGACCAGTCGATTCTTGTGTCAACGGAGCTTCAAGTAATAGTTAACTGTAGATAAGACAAACGAGATAGCAAGGTCTTCATGAAGTGTTCTGTTGCTGACATAGCAAAATGCATCAACCAGGTCTCGTCGAGTTCTAAATTAAAACCGTTATATAACCCTGATATTGATTCGCTTATAGCATATCCTCTTAACTGGATTCGATATATCCAGATGGGTTTCAGTATTCTTTTCAAGAGAAGCAGTTTATTGGTAAGTCAGTTTTTACCAACAAGCCAAGTTATTTCGCGACACTTTAAACTAAGTTGAAGACACTTTGGTTGTTAAGTAGCTGTCAAAATAAAATAAAATAAATGTAGATCGAGACATCTAACATCGGTATTTAATTGGAATGAAGTTGTTTAAATGCATTGGTGTGGCGGGTAAGTCTAAAATCTAGTGGTAAAGGTGACTTGTACTGGTTTTGACCTGTTTAGAGTGATGCACCACGTGACCAGTAAGATCAAAGACTGCTTAAGACAGGCAACAGGCTGATAGGGTATAAACCGTAGTTTCGTTTGCTAGTTTTCTCCCTTTGGATATCGCGAGGATCTGAGAGGACTTCCACAACAGTGGGTAACATGAACTACTGTTCCTACGAGTTATGTTATTGCGAGCATATTCTTCAAGTAATTATATCCTGGGTATTTAAATCGGTTTAAGTTGATTAAGCTTAGATTAGTGTAATGCCTTGTATTTAAGATAACACGATAGAATATAAATATTAAGTTGGGCTAGGTACTCAAGTTATATCAATAGCAAAGTTTTATATTGGCTTTATACATTTTGGGTACTCTACCTTTATTTAATAAAGAAAAGGAAAGGAACGTCGAGCGAATTGTCCTGGTGGAGAGTTATAGGATTCTGAAAAGAGTGGTCTTATCGTAGTGTAGGATCATACAAAAGAATATTCTGACTTATAAAATTGATAAAACTTAGTCAGCATCAAGAAAGACCTATCTTCTAGAGGGAAGGTTGTATATTTAAAAATTCTACAGGTGACAAATTTAAGATTAAATGGTGTGTTGTCGCTTTTCAAAATCGTCCAATGAAAAATTTAAAAAATTACTTAAGATTATTCTTATTAGAGACCTACTATTTCATTGTTTATTTAAATAATGTAAGGTTTTTGATCTCTCGAGTAACTTGAAACTATTTACAGTGCAAAAAGATATCTTCGAAAAGATATCGACAGCACAATACAATATCAACAAAAACAACAAGCACTTTGCTATTGCTTATTGTTTTAATGAGCAAGATAAAATTTAAAGAAGATAAGCCTGAGCTTGAAAGCTCAAGTATCATGTACTAGCGTTTGATAAAAACAATAATAACATGTTGAGATAGGCTCTTGCTTTGCGTAATATGTAGATAGTGGTGAATTCCTCTTGCATTAAATCAGCTAGTAATAGTAGGAAAAAATGATACTAGGCACTGATTTGATTATATTAAAACGTATCGCTATGTGCTATGGGCACTTCCAATAAAAAAGAAAATTTCATACCAAAAACTCGTTTGTCTTCAAGACACTTTTACAGGGTTCTCTTTCCTTGTTATCAGCTTTATTAGCGTCGCATTATACGTCTTATCCCCACTCTAGTCGTCGTGATGCATTTTATTGCATTTCGTTGGGTGTTGAGAAACCTAGCGCACTTCTTACGCCCGTTGTCTAGTATAGACAGTGTACGTAAAAATAGCATTGAGATTATTGGTTGATTGGTTTGAAACTTCCTTCTTCTACCATGTTGTCCGATTCAGAGGTAAGTGCTTGTGGGATTTTAATATTTTGTTATATTGTTTGTACATGTAAGATGAATTCTTATTGGTAATTTTCGTTGTGTTGGATGCTCCCGGTATATTGCATAATGTGTTTTGCAAGCAATCTAAATATCGAGTATATCAAGAAATATATTGATGTGACTGGATAATGATATCTTCCTATAGTTTTCTCTTCTTTTCTTGTATTCTATCAAAATCTGTGTTTTGATATAGTCTGAATGAATATAGCACAGACTAATGTCGGTTTATTTAGTTCAGTTCAGTCCAGTCCAGTCCAGTAATATCCTAACTATCATGAACCGTTTTCGAATTTATGGTTTTTGTGAAAACTGTACTGTAATGCGTTAGATTTATAATATTCCACGGAAATCTACTTTTGGTTATATCTTTAAATAGGATCTTTCGTCAAGTATCTTAATTACATTTGTTGGAAGCTTTCATCCTTCTTTCTTACTAATTTAGAAATCTTTCTATTATCTAGCACTGATGATTTTAAAATTCTAATATCAATGTACTAATTACCAAAATATCTGAAGAAAAGTTTACTTCTATACGAATAACCTGAATAATGCCTAAAATGTTTTTGTTTAAAATTGGTTTATTTTTCATTAGTTTTTCATTTTGGCCTATCCGTTTCATACAATTTTCAAAATACCTAAGATGATTTTTGTAAACAGAAGTACGCATATGATAAAAGGATATTTTTGCATATTCAATATCTTGTTATATTCTGTAAAAAATATGAAATGAAAATTTTTCTCAGACTCGTAAAACTTTTCAAGTTACCATACACAATTTTTAATCATTTCTTACAATTAGTAATAATGAGAATTAACACAAAACAGGTTTATATTGAAAAGTATAAACTGTTAGATAAACTACTAGGTATAAAACTGATAAGGATCTTTAAAAATACCTCTATGTTTATAAATAATTCCAGGTTATTTCTTTTTGTAGCAAAAACAGTTTAGCGACGGCTAGTTGAAATTGACGTCATTTAAGTTCTACGAGCGTAATGCGATCGAATTCCTTCGTTTGTATAATTTTCTAAGAATGCTTTATAAAAATATAATGTAATAATAAAAAACATCACCTTATGTTCTTATGTGCCTTGTATATACAGAACGCAAAGCTCACACCTGGCCGCGAACGTAAATTGCTTAGTTTGTAGTTTATATTTTTGTTGCTTTTGAAGTAAAGGTCGGTTTATACTAATAATTCATACTTGAATTTATATTATACAAAAGCTGTGGGAAAAATATTATACACTAGTTCATGTAAAATTATGTAAATACTTATTAACGATATCATGGACAAAATGAAAGGCCAAAGTATAATTTTTCTAGATGTTAATTAAAATTTTATATATACGTGCGTTGGTTGATTGATTTTAACCTGTACGAAATAACGTTTTACGATAATTACTGTCTATTCCTAACCACGCATGAGAAGTACAGTCAAATTAATTTAATTACACCTACGGGATTATTTTTATATGTATAAAGAGAGATAAATAAATATTTTCAAACCATATGTAATCAAATCATAATTCAAACCGTTTCAGTTCAGAAAACGACGTGTTGTTTAGTATTGGATTTGATGGCATCGTTCGATAACTAAGGAATGGAAGAGCATAAAAATTTAAAACAAAACATCAGATAATTGTATAATAAATATAATATCAAAATAACTCTGCTTATAATTAGTCGTTTGCAGAAGAGAATAAGAAAAAAGATAAATGACCGTACTTTGAGAACTCACCACTTCTTCTTAAAGTGGTCTTCCTTTACGTGTTACTTAGTTTCTAACTTAATGAGAAGAATGAGAGCATATCGAGATTCTTGCTCCATTTCCTTAAGGTTCTTCTTCCAAATTATCCAAATTGTTCTTACGTTGTACTTTCGAGATCAATGCATCACATGCTTGAATGGGATAACATTTGATATTTAAGTGAAAGTCTCTCCGTGGACCAGCTCTCTGATTCAAGTTGTCTGTGCCGTGGCTAAAGGCTTGCACCAAGAAAACGCCCTAATCAACGCTTATTTTGGTAGACTTAACTGTTAGACCTTGCAGTAACCTTTTCACCGCGATCATGTCTCGCGAACAAGAAGTGCTGTGATTACGGATTCAACCAACCCCAACAAAACAATAGAGATCAAGGCCCCTCCAAGGGCATCATCAACTTTAATCAAGGATTATGTTTCCCTAAATATCCCCTAACCTATGAAACAGGATATACATAAGTCCTACCAGGGCAAAAGATATCGATTCTGATCTGCTTTAAGGAGAAAACGTATTGACATATCGGAAATTAAGCTTCAACGACATCATCTCAAGAAAGTGATTCACTAGCTCTTCTGTCAACAAAATGGACAAAGACGCAGGACCTAAAAAGGTACAGTCTGAAAGTAAAGGAAAAAGCTGATAGAAAGATAAAAAGATACAAGTTATCTCAACTGTAACTTATCGCCGAATCAGTGAAAGCACTAAAATGGGTAACTTATCTGTCTTATTTCCGAAGTACGTAAGTACGGAACGTCTGAAGGCCGACGTACGCGTCGCCGCTAGCTCAATTTTACTTTATTTCGTTCATACATACTTGAAATTTTCCTAATCGGTAAATATGTTTTTCTTTAGATTTTTATCGTAGCAATGATGGTCCAAGAACCAAGCCTTTCATGGTTTTATTCAATAGGGTCAAAACCTCTTGACTCCTTTGTACTTGGTATCTACAAGGGCAAAACGTGTAAGAACTAATCTCACTAAAATTCCTAATATATGTTACTGTCGTTAGTAAAACTAAAGTAACATATACCTGAAAAGGCCTAGAGCAGAGGGCTCAAAACAGACTTTGAATAACTCAAGTATTTTTTGTTTTGACACCTACATTTACATTTTCCGATTAACATAGATTTTTATAGATAATTCAAAATCCAATCGAGGTAACTTGGAATTTTTTTAAATGTCAACCCTCACAGAAAAGAGGTTTTGTTTTCTCACATTTAATAACTCTTATTTGCCCACCCACAAAATCAGATAGGTACTAGGTAAATAGCGAGGGTCTATGCCAGTACCATTGCCTCGGTATTTCTTCAGATCTTTTGGCGTTTAGTCATCTGCATCAATGCCTAATAGGCTACTGATATGTTAGCTTAGAGTAGTATACCTCGAGCTTTTTCGATTACGGTAGACTTAGGTCTATATTAACATCTTTCTGTGTGATACAGCTATAATAATTGTCTAAACCAAACTAAAAGTAATTCAACTTCAATCATAATGCTCATTTGAGCTTTGCTATGTTTGCATAAATTCATCACAGCAAGTCAAGCCCATTTACAAACATACCAGAGTTCCTTGCCAATTGAAATAAATTTAGAGTCTTTGTTTATTTTTCCTTGAGCGGCTGATCTTTTGGAATTGATGATGACTTTTCTCAACCTGTTTATCAAACATCTCCAGCTATTAACGTAACTAAAATCTTCTGGTACTTTGCAAAATTATTCGAGACTTCTCAATTGTTTGATGATTTCTTATATCTTCAGATCTTTAGTATACTTTCTCTTCAATAAGTTTTATAAGTGTCGATTCTTCTAATTTTT
>VTPC01008649.1:29204-41535 GCA_011009095.1 Ignelater luminosus | reverse complement strand
CGTATTTGTTGGTAAAAATTTAAATAAAAACACAAATTATACAAAAACTGTATGTTGTACAGACTGTTTAAAGACATTTTGCAAACCGTAATAGATATGATGCTTGTTAAATTATGACTTTGTTTGGAAAATCAGCCGTTTCGAGAAGACCCTGCTCAGAAAATGGAAATTGGTGACTTTGAATTCACATCTTCTACTACTTAATTATCGGCAACAATTGATTCCATCTTTTTCTCAACATTTTTTCAATTTTCAGATTTTATTTCCATTGGAAATTCTATCATTCGTTTCAAGTACACTCATCTCACCTTTCGTGATAGCAGCCCGACCTCCCAACTGTAAAACACAATCGTGAGCAAGGAGGATAAAACAGCCTAGACTATCTTTCAAAGGAAAGGAGGGTAATTGAGTTCTGAAAATGACATTTTATTACGAAGTTAATTAAATTGTGTACATACATATGTTTCGTCAGATTGTTTTGATTGCGTGTTCTTTGTAATTTCCATGAATAAATGCGTTTTAATAAAGACTATCAGAATTTAAGTTACTAGCAAAAGTACTTTTCGTATATCATTCTATACAAAGTGTTCATAAATGTTTCTGGGTCCAGTGGACTGTGAAATCATGCTCGCGGCTGCAATTGTCGCCTTTTGAAAAACAGTATATGTATTAGAATGTTTGCCATGTTACACACGCATTGCATCTTTGTTATGATGGTTGACTAATCTTACGTCTTTTAAGAATTAAGAAGTTAGAATTAGTTGTTAATAAACCTACAACTTTAGTCTTGAAAAAGACTTTTCGTAGCATAAGTGCAATTAGAAGGGAAAATGTGAAGGATACAACAAATTTCAGTACAAGATTAACTGAATTGATAAATGCAGGACAATGATATTTGCAATTGACAAATGACAGAAAACAAATACGTATTAGTTGTTGAAATAAATCAACAAGGCGGCACATCAAAATTAGATTTCATTGCCAACTGAACCTAGAAACATCTATGAACACTTTGTAGTATATTTCGATACAAGTGCGTTGTCACGCTATATTTCAAGCGTGAGGAAGCACGAGGTGCAGGCCAAATTCTGCAAAAAAGGTCAAGCGCTTGAAGAATGACAGCGCACGTGTATTGAACGCAATTCGGTGTGATCGTTTACACAAAATGAGAAGAAACATTAATTTACTGTAAATTTCGAGGTTAACTTTGACAGATACATAAATAGAAAAACTTATACTTTCGTTAAAGTATCCCAAAAAATAAGTAAATCAATAGTAGTAACGAGTAGAACGAGTATATCAAAATTTGTAAAAACAAAATATCGTATCTCCACACCTTGTCGTTCTTAAAATAAAAAAGCATTAAGCATCTTGTAAAAGTAGTCCCTACTAACTTTCTGACTTTTTGCGCTTTAAAAACTGCTTGCAACCAGTAGCAGGCAGCTAGTGGTAGCAATGGCAAACGTGAATTCCCATCAAGTAAAGGCAGTTAGCGGATTCTGATTCTGTCGACTCGCAACATATGTTTCGAGTATGCCATTTTCCGAGATTTTGAAATTCTCAGTCCTCACGAAAGCAAATCGAAGGTTACGTGCTTGCGACTACAGCTACTAATTTCAGTCGGTACCTAAGGAGGTTCCAAAATCGTAGCGAAGTATACGGGTCTCATTTTAACACTATTTGATGCTCTCATTCTAATAATATTTGCTTTCTGTTCAGTTTAAAGCCGCGGCAAGATTTTAAACTTCTTAGGGATACGTGATAATACATTTGCAAACTAAGGACTGTTGTGCATACTACGAAATACAAAGCATCTATGAAATCTATTACAATAAACATTGACTAACTTTTATAGCAACCATTGGCAATGCATATTTTATATTAAAAAAAATACATGTATCTATGTTTTTTTTTTAATAGACGTCTTTTAAACCTAATAGAATATTCATAATATGATCCGCTGTATACATGTTACAAAACAAAAAGGCAAGTTATATTAGACAATTGTTAAGAAAATTCAAAAATAATTGAATCTCTCCTTAACGTGTTATTAACTTCTGTAAATAACAAAATATCTTTTTATTATTTTTAATTTTTTCCTATTGTCAATACGTTATTCTTTTTAGGATTTAAATTTATCGTCTTTCTGTATCATAAAAGCCCTTGGTTTAGTGCCCCTTGGCGTTATTAGATTTATGGCTTGGGAACATTATTTTCTTTTAGAATTTTCTTATAAAAATATTTTCTCAATGCTAAATTAGGGCTTTGCATAGAATAAAACTATCTCTGAATTTGTATTTTTCAGACTTAATTTTTGCATTTCAAAGAATTTTGCATTCTTATCTTTTAGTTTTATGCTTCTTTAAACCATAAAACCGTTACTTTGTCTGACCCGGACAAGATTTATTTTGCTATAATTGCAGAGTGCAACGTTCGAATTTCTAGTTTAATCACTCCCTTCTCGTATTATTTTATTAGTTGACATGTCGTCATGTATGCCGACCATTCAATAATTTGTTAGACCCACTTTTTCGGGGGGTTGGAAATTAGACATTCCGCAAAAGAACTCGAGAGAGTTCAACAAGAGTTATCGACAAAGAAGAACGCGTCCTCCGTGTTCTTTATATGTAAAGTGGTTGAAGTGATTGACTAATTTCTATTAAGGTGATAATTTGCCTAAGTGAAAACCTCGCGAATAATTTTTGTAATCGCTAAGTATCCTATCGACAATCCCTGAAATGTATCAGAGGTGTCGCTATCGTAACTCAAAAACCTCGCCAGCTCGGCGGACCTACCAAACGAATTCACATAGAACTTTCAGTAAACTACTGTATCGTCTTTCTCGTTATACCTAAACATTTTATCGAATTTTTACGAGATTTGTACTGCCTCGCTCTTTATAGATACTTAAAGACAATTCAAATACCTCTTTAAATTACAAACGTATGTGAAAGTCGTCCATTCCTACGAATTAATGTATTAACTATAAGTTAAGATTTATGTGAACCAGGGCCGTGAGTTAAGTGTTTTCTGTGCCAACAAATTGGTTCTCTATTGGATTAGTTTCAGTTATACGGTAAATAATTTTACTCTTTTTAAACTATGTTTTATGAAGACGCAACGTTGACGCATATAACTTGTTAATGACAGACGTAATTATTTGCGAATACACTTGCATAATATTGTCTCGTCACCAGCCGCTGTGGATAAAAGTAACCTCTACAGCCAAGGTTACCGAAACATCGCTTCACAGTGGTGAAGAACCTTATGAGATCCTTTCACAGTAGTGAAAAACTTTATACTATTGTTTAGTTAATAGGAACCTGCTGTTTATCGATTTGTAACGTAACGAACTTGTTCTGAGATATTATCAACCTTTTTATTAGTTTGTGCCTTTATGAACAAAATCTAGGAATTCAATTCTTAGCTTGATCGTTTATTTATGTTAGGTTCTGATAACGTAAATTCTTGTTATTTTATAACTTGGTCGAATTGTTCTTGTTCAACGATTTATTTAAATAAATATCTGGATCCAAATTTAAATGTAAAACACCTGCAGGCGACAAACCCAATTAGATTATCGCTACTGTTTATATTTTCCGTGTTATATCATTCATGCTTCTTTCATAAATGACCACAGAATTTATAAATTTACTGATGACTCACTGTCTAAATGTACGTATTGTCTTCACGTTACCAGCGTTTTATGCAGTTGTTAATCTGTAAATATTAAAAAACTTAATGCGGCCAGATTTATTTTGTGTGTACTTGTTCTTTGCGTATTTGTTACTTGTTTATCTTGCATTTATATGTGTTTGTATACAAGTTTTTCAAACAGTGTACCCAGGAACGCTGTAACCTGTTTCCTGTATTCTTCAATAGTATATTAATAGGCTTTTATTGTGTTAGAAGCATACGTATAGTGTATTTCAGGAATCAGCTGTTCCGGAACGAGGTGACGTTGACCTTCACATACTGACATATTATTAGCTTAATACCTCATTGAGAAAGTAAGTATCTAAAGAAAGTGCAGTACAATCTCTATTTCGTTTATTTATGTCTCGCTCGAACCTTCGGTTCGACCGTGGCAGACATCTCGCCTACTGACCTAGATACAAAGATCAATTGTAGGGTTTTCTATTCGAAATTAGGTCACCGACTTTCTACTGCAGCTGGCGGCCTCTCGATCTCGAAACCCCTAAGATTATCGCATTATTATTACCGTCTACCGCCTGCTCTAAGCCTTCCTCGCCCACGATCTGTCTTCGACTGTATAAAGGCTAGCATCACAGGTGGAGTACCAATTTATTATACGGTTGTGATTCCGATGGGACACTAATACAGTTTTGTCCATAACACAATTTTCGAAATTCTTTGCTAAATTTTTAACTGCATAGTTTGTATTACAGATATATTTGCAACAAATTATGAAATAGTAATAATTCGGAGCGATGTATATTTACATTCTCCTATTTAATGTTCCTTTTTACGTATCAAATAATGCATAACTTCTCGCTCAGATAATTTAAAAGTTAGAAAGCAAACTATAATAGCATGCTAAGACTTGTCTACTTTCTAATTACGTGGAAATTTGTCCAAGTAGTTATGATTCACAAGCCTGGTAAAACTCCAAATACAGTCACATCATACAGGCCCATAAGCCTCCTACCATTATGTCCAAAATCTTGAAAGATCCTCCTCAGAAATATTCAAATGGATGTTGATATCAACGAAACGATCCCAACACATCAATTTGGCTTCCGTGAAAATCACTCAACCACGCAACAATGTCATAGGATTGTCAATGTAATACTAAAAAGCCTAAAAGAGAAGAAACTGTGAACGGCTGCTTTTCTTGATATTCAGCAAGCATTCGACCGTATGTGGCATGACGACCTTCTTTTCAAACTCAGACGTACGTTTTCCAAACCTTGTTATCTTCTGCTTAAATTTTATCTCAGAGATCGTTACTCCAAAATAAAATTTAATGTGGAGACCTCTGTAGATTTTCCAATCCATTCAGGAGTACCTCAGGGAAGCGTTCTCGGTCTTCTCCTACCTACCTAATTTTTACTGCTGACATACCAACTAGAAACGACATATAGACTTACGGTGACAACTCTGGGGCAGGGCCAAGCTGTTAAACACTAAAATCATACAAAGAGTACAATCTAAAATATTAAGAATGGTATTCGATGTACCATGGTACATAAGCAATTAAACCGTCCATGAAGACTCAAGTATACCATTTGTAGAAGATGAAATCAAACGATTCACCAACAGATACCTACCTCCCCGGAGCCTAGGAGACGACTGTACCGACAATAGCCAACAGATGTGTCAGACTAAACGACAATAATAAGTGTTACTTACTTTCGAAGATCTATTACTGGACAGCAGCTCCTCTCAAAGTGTAAACGATCAAACAATCCACTAGATTGTAAAAATACTAAATAATAATTTAAAAGACAGATTTTAAATTAACAATACTCCTGGCGTAGACAAAAAATAAACAAGTGATTTTTCATTGTCAGAGTTAAATGAGGTATTGCATTCAAAATAAAAATAATTTTCCCGGTCTATTTAAATATAACTGATTTCGACCATTCTTAAATGCTACTAATTAGGTAACAAAGAAAATATAACAACCTAGTTATTTCTTATATTCAATACGAAAGCGTATCTATCAGTATCACGTATGAAATAAAAAAGAAGTTACAATGTTTTTCTATACACATATTGCTTGAATTCTATAAAATATGATATTATGCAGAATAATCACGGCTGTATTCTTAGTAAACAATAATATAAGAGTTGAATTCGATATGACCAATAAATTTGACAAAAATATGGAATCGGATTTAAAATTATTGAAAGAAATATTCAAAAGGGAAACAAACTGTCACATACTTTATCCAGGTAAGCATAATTTCGTATTAACCAATTATGTTTATATCACAATGTAACGTACGTTGTTATAGGAGCTCCGAAATATCGCGATTCTAAAGATATTTTCCAAATAGATGA
This sequence comes from Ignelater luminosus, assembly GCA_011009095.1. Classification (NCBI taxonomy): domain Eukaryota; kingdom Metazoa; phylum Arthropoda; class Insecta; order Coleoptera; family Elateridae; genus Ignelater; species Ignelater luminosus. The sequence goes on along the minus strand of VTPC01008649.1, from coordinate 35,508 downwards.
CAAAGAATATGTACTAGTAAGCAAACCTGTCAATCACAGCTATGCATTTCACTACTGTAAAACTAAACTGAACGGCCGATTGGCCCATATACCAAATGAAAAAGTAGCCGACTTTATTGCCGAGGCTCTTTCGGAAACTATTCTAATTAACTCGTCCGTATGGATAGCGGCTAAAACCAAAGATAGTACGAGCACAGAACTTTATTGGTTTGATGAAAATAATATGTTAGAGCCTCTTAGTGAAGATCTGAAGCGATTAATTGACAACCGCATTATAAGCGATAGAAAAGGTAGATACATATGGAATGAAAACGAAGAGGCTCTCATTAAAGAACTACATAAAATGATTCTCATTCCATGTAGATTCCGGAAAGCTAGCAAAGGCGACTGTTTATCTATTGATAGAATCTATTTAGATATACCGAGACTGTTTCCAGATAGATGTAGCGTATTGAAACCTATATTATGTGAACGGCAAGGTACGACTAAAATATACCTAAAGAGTGGAAAAGAAAGTTCTGTTAAAAATAAAACGCATGTAATCAGTATCTCAGAAAATAATATTTATTGATAGTTTTAATTCGATTTGTACCTTATTATTTAAATTCACTAATTATTTATAGTATTTAGTTAATTGTCGTGCGGCTGTGGTTCAAACTGACGAGTTTTTCGTGGCACTTAGCCTTATTCCAGTATTTCTTCAATTCATCAACATTTTTGGCACCTTTATTAATTTTATAAGTTCTTACTTTATTATGGTCCAATAGTGCTCGATTGGCCTTAACTCTGGCACGTTGGGGGGATTGATATAGTAGAGAGGATAAGGGAAATAAAGAAGACGTTGATGTGATTGTTGATAATATAAACAAGGAACATAATATAGACGTTGAGATTGATAGTTTCAGTTACCGAGTCTTTGGTCAACAGTTTTCTTGGACATCGGCTCGGGACAAATGTAATACATACAAAGAAAAATGTGGAGGAAAATTGGTTGAGATCAACAGAACTATTAATTCTCATCTTCTGCATATAATGGGGAAAAGTACAATTGTTTTAAGAAATATATGGGTAGAAGGAAAATATGAAAATGAAACATGGATTTTAAATAGTGATAACGCAAAGGCTTCTATTGATAATACGTTTTTAAAAAATGAATACATTAACACAGAGCCATAGCCTACTACTTGAACAGTTCGAAAATGAAAAGAAAAAAAGGTCATAATTTATTTGTTTATAACAATAACTATGTCAAGTGGTATATCGTTAGAATCGCTGAAAAGGGCCTTTTTTATAAAGTCATGGCCGACTGTGGTTTCCATTAGAAAAAACATAAGCTTGTGCTATAACTCAAACATTATAGCTTAAATAAAAAATTCGGTTAGACTGTATTATTAAGCACATAATTACCTGCAACTTTTTCCTTTACACAGTTTTTCTAAAGTCGATAATAACAGCGCCATAGGGACGGAACAAAACAACAAAAAGATTGTTTTTTGCAAGATATCTAGTTAACCATGCATTTTTTCCAAAAAGCAAAAACCTCATTAAATTGAGTTCGTAAAACTGCAATTCTTTCCCCATTTAATCGTCTCTCTATCTCCGCTAGTTTTTGAGATCCCCATACTAAACATTAGAAAAAACTCACCCTGTATATACTCAGAGACTCCCCAAATGTACTTACCCGAGGGAGGTTAAATTTATTTATTCAACAACAATGCTCTACAGCTCAGTTGAAGGCTCAGTATTAAACACAATAATGAACAAGTTAATTATTCAAAAGAAAGATCGAGCTTTGTCTGCACCAGGTTATGCTACCTACATAAACATAATTAATGAACAAAGTTTAAATTGGTGCCTTTCCAGATCTGCTTCACATTTGCCAAATACAAATGGTCACTTAGCCTGTAAATTTAATAACAAAAGACACAATAAAACAATACAAAAATACAGTAATGAAGGTTTATTTAACTCTTGGCAAAAATATCAAATGAGGCAGTATAAACAATAAAAGTGCGACAGGTAAATTACGGTTTTACTTAACAAAAAAAAATTCAAGTCGAATATAGTGTAACAAAAGAATTTATAGATAACTTTACCTAGCAAAATAGCCAAAAATGATTGATAGTAATTAAGACAAAAACAAATTAATAGAATATAGCTAGATAAAAGAATAAATCTATCTTAAGAGAATTTTAAAAGTTAAGTTGGTTTTTTATAACATTAAAAAGATATTTCTGGATTAAATTATTTTTCAATTATCTAACGTATTACGATAAAGATTCCAGTAAGTGATAGCTCTGTATGAGAGGTTATAAACAAACGAAATTTGCGTTTAATTTAAGCGTTTTTTACACACAAAACAAAAATACATCTACCAGAAGTGCAAACAAAAAAAAAATAAAATTTGCGGCAGTGGCGTCGGACAAAACAGAGGCGATTAATTTATCAGACTCAGCAGCTTCCCGACGAGCGAACAGGTGTTGCACTCACCAAACAGAAGGTCTTTTTATACTTTATAAACGTCCACAGTTATTGTATAACGCCATCTCCATAGGTACAGAAGGAAAGATAAATTAAATGTTGATTCCTCGATCTTCAAATACCAAATAACCACAAAAAACCCACAATGCGAAATACAGTCATTATTAAATACAATTCCGATAACTAATCTAACTTCTAATCTAACCTTTAACCTAACCTCTAACCTAACTTCTTACCTAATCTCTAACCTAACCTTTAATCCAACCTCAAACCTAACCTCAAACCTAACCTCTAACCTAACATCTAATCTAACCTTTAACCTAACATCTAACGAGCTCTCTCGCCGATGACTGGTTATAACCAGCTCAATATTATGTTACTACGTGATATTGTGGACTAAGCATAGTCGAAACCCCAGTTCTACGTGTATGCCGGGAAATATCCGTGCCGGGAGAAATCCACGCCGGGAGATATATTTGCCGGGAGAAATCAGCGCCGAGATACTTCCGTGCCGGGAAAACTCTATGCCGGGGAAACGCTGCCGGGAGAAATTCGCCGGGAGCTGCCCGGTTCTCGCATGCGTAAGTCTAATTATTGCTGTGTATAGGAGCACTTTTAGGTGAGATTTTCGATAAATTAGAGAATACAGTTTGGTTAACCTGGCGTATACTAGGTTAAGTTTCGTGTTTATATGCAATTTCCATGTAAGCCGGCTGTCTAAAAGTATACTCAAGTATTTAACCTTTGCTTCATTTCGATTCCAACCGATCATTATGTTATTTACCATTAATGGTGGTGCATCAGCGATTGTTTTTAGAGTGAATATCTTTGCTTCGCATTTTGAAGCCTTTATTATTATTTGCTATTTGTTCAGCCATTTAATTACTTTGTCGATGGCATTTTGAAGGGTAGCAGTCGAGTCGTCTAGGTAATAGTCTTGTGAGACTAGTGCGGTGTCATCAGCGAACATAATCATTGCAATGGGTATGTCTGGAAAATCAGTTCCATGGATGTTGAATAAAATAGGTCCGAGAATGCTGCCTTGGGGTACTCCTGCATTGATGGTTTTTATCAGTCACATGGTGCTGTTAATGGGGACTGTAAAAATGCGTTTTTCTAAGAAGGAAAATAGAACTGGCAGCAAGTACTGAGGTAGGTCTAGTTTTCACAGTTTGTATCTTAATTCAATCAGCCATACTCGATCAAATGCTTGGGCAATATCTAAGAATGCCACTGTTGCATACTGTTTATGTATTCTAAAGCCAAATTGAAATGCTGGCACGATGTGTCTTTTATTTAAAATATCATCAAGTCGGTGATGTACGATTTTTTCAAGTAGTTTAAAAAGTGTTGATAATAAGCTTATTGGTCTATATCCATTGAGATCCTTTTGACTTTTCCCAGGTTTCTTAAACAACAAAATGTGTGCGTGTTTCCATTTGGTTGGAAAGTTTTCAATTTTTTAACAGCCATTCAAAAGCGACGATAATAAGGAGAAGAACTTATTGGTTGGGTATTTTAGGACTACATTTGGTACGAGGTCGTGTCCGGGCTTCTTTTCACGGGTAATAATTTGATTATGGATTTGATTTCATCAGGACTGGTAGGTATAATCTGATCGGGTATGGGATAGTGATTTTCTACAAAGCTTAGAGTGCGAGTGTGATGTACGTAATCAATAACATTATTTGGCGTGAATACGAGTACATTTTCAAGGTGTTCGCTAACGCTTTAGCATTTTTCGTTGTCAGTTACATATCGATTGCTTCCTACGACTATTGGTTCCATCTTTTCTTGTTGGTTTAAAATCCTTTTTGTTGGTTTCCATAGCCCGTGGTCGTTTGATTCTAAGTTACTTATGTGAAGATTATATGACTAAATTCGTATTTTGTCTAGTTCTCTCTTGATTCTGTGAGTAAGGTTATTAAGCTGATTCTTGTTGCGATTACGATGGTGCAGTCTTGAAGGTGGCTTTTTTCAACAATGAAATTAAGGATATGTCTTGGAGTATAGTGGTTCGGAGGTTCATGCTTACTTTTAACAGTTGAGGTTTGTACGCTATCGCAAATGTTTTTGGAATATGTTTCTATTACTTGGTCTATATCTTCTCGTATTTCTAAGTTATGGGCACAGGGGGCTGAATCCAAGTTTTCTTTAAATTGATTCTATAATATTCTTTCCTCTATTAGTCTTGGAAGCTGGAGTACTCGTTGGGGGAAGGTATCAAATGAGATAAGGAAAGGTATATGATAAGAGTCCATTTTCGTTACAATTAGGTGATAGCAAATCTTTGTGAACTGTTTGGTCAGCATGATGTCCAGTACGTCGGGTTGATGGTCTTGTCTATAGAGATAGTATGTTCGTTTGGGTAGGGCAACAACATTTATGACGTGTTGAGAGATTAAGTTATTTAACTTTATCCCATCAAGGTTATTGCATCTGCATTCCGAGCATATATTCTTGCAGTTAAGGTTCTTAAGAAGAATTGTGAATTGATTGTTGTCAAAAATATTTGTAAAATCTGCTGGGTTGAGGCTTTTGTTTGGTTGTTTATAAACGCAGACAACATTTATGGTAGCGTTATTGATCAGTTTGATTTGAATTCCAGTTGCTTCAAGTGATTGATGGTTGATTTGAGGTTTAATCAAGATTGCTACTCCACCCGAGGCGATTTCTGCATTGCGATCCCTTCTATAAGTCAGATACCCTGGTATTTTAAATTTTTCATCGGAATTGACATGAGTTTCTGTAGCATGCAATATTTACTCTGTGCCTATTTAAGAAGTCAATAAGAAGTGAGCGCTGTCTTTGAATGCCATTTGCATTGAAGTTTAGTACAGTGGTATTTTGTATCGTGATGGAATTTGGGCTATTGAAGAGGCTGGGCATAATGTGTTCCATTTTAAATTTTTTAATTGTTGTTATATGGGGTTTTATTAAATTGAGGATAAAATTGAATATTAACTCTACTATTGTACAGTTCGGGTTATCAAAATTTTGAAGGGTTTGATTGTGTTATTTCTGCAAGAGAGGACATCGGAGTATCTTCTAGAAGTGTTTGAGTGTGTTGGATGTTGCTGTTGAGGTTTTTGGTTTGTATTAGGCATATTGTTGGCAGATGACTCTCGATGAGGTCTGTTTATGGCTTGTCAGTAAGTAAAAAGTATTTGCTCAAAAAATAAATAAAACAGATTAAAATACATTAATAATTAAAGACTGATTTAATTATACATACACAAGTATTTTTAAATTATTTTTTATGTACGAACAAACTGTTTTTAATTTAATTACATGTTTGTAATTTCCAGCAATTTACCATAACAAAATTAATTTATAACTAAAAATAATTTATATTTTTTGTAAAAATTAACTGATGACCCTAGAATCTAATAGAATTTAATTGCATCCTTCAATAAAACAATTCAATTTCATGTATGGTGCTTTTCCGGCATACTGGCATACATACGTAGAACAGTTGAACAAACCTGCGCTAGGACACTGAAGACCATAGTGACATATATGACTCGTGACTCGACACTGACAAAAATCTCCTGGCCGTTGCAAATAGCCCTGACCAAGCTTTCATCATGTCGTCAATAAATCTGAAATAAATGGTTGCTGGATTATTACTGTTTGGCCATTCTTAAGTGTTACTAATCGCTAAGGTACAAAGAAAATATACTAATCTTCTGTTGTTATATTAAACATGAATGCGTATCGATTAGTGCCAAGTATGAAATTAGAAACAAGTTGTAAAGCTTATATTCCACCTATAATTTAAATTCCCTATTGTCTTCTAATACTTAACTATAAAATATGTCAT
>VTPC01008649.1:0-28804 GCA_011009095.1 Ignelater luminosus | reverse complement strand
CCTAAGATTATCGCATTATTATTACCGTCTACCGCCTGCTCTAAGCCTTCCTCGCCCACGATCTGTCTTCGACTGTATAAAGGCTAGCATTACAGGTGGGGTACCAATTTATTATACGGTTGTGATTCCGATGGGACACTAATACAGTTTTGTCCATAACACAATTTTTGACATTCTTTGCTAAATTTCTAGCTGCATAGTTTGTATTTGCAACAAATTATGTAATAGTGATAATTCGGAGCGATATATATTTACATTTTCTTATTTAATGTTCCTTTTTAAGTATTTTCCAAAAAAAACTTGAAAATTAGTAACTTCTTATTTGGCAGGTATCAAATAATCCATAACTTCTCGCTCAGATAATTTAAAAGTTTAAAAGCAAACTATAATAGCATGCTAAGACTTGTCTACGTTTGTCATTCTCTGTTTATTAGTTTCTCAGAAATTATTTTTATTTAAAATTGTAACTGCAACGGAATAAACATTTCACACCAAAATAATTATGTTTATAATTTCGAAATTAAAAGAAAAATATTAATAACTTGCTTGAATTTTGTTATTAAACGTGATGCGCATCTATCAATTGTTTACATAGCGTACTACTTGAACAGTTCGAAAATAAAAAGAAAAAAAGGTCATAGTTTATTTGTTTATAACAATAACTATGTCAAGTGGTATATCGTTAGAATCTCTGAAAAGGGCCTTTTTTATAAAGTCTCGGCCGACTGTGGTTTCCATTAGAAAAAACATAAGCTTGTGTAATAACTCAAACATTATAGCTTAAATAAAAAATTCGGTTAGACTGTATTATTAAGCACATAATTACCTGCAACTTTTTTCTTTACACCGCTTTTCTAAAGTCGATAATAACAGCGCCATAGGGACGGAACAAAACAACAAAAAATTGTTTTTTGCAAGATATCTAGTTAACCATGCATTTTTTCCAAAAAGCAAAAACCTCATTAAATTGAGTTCGTAAAACTGCAATTCTTTCCCCATTTAATCATCTCTCTATCTCCGCTAGTTTTTGAGATCCCCATATTAAACATTAGAAAAAACTCACCCTGTATATACTCAAAGACTCCCCAAATGTATTTACCCGAGGGAGGTTAAATTTATTTATTCAACAACAATGCTCTGCAACTCAGTTGAAGGCTCAGTATTAAACACAATAATGAACAAGTTAATTATTCAAAAGAAAGATCGAGCCTTGTCTGCACCAGGTACGCTACCTGCATAAACATAATTAATGAACAAAGTTTAAATTAGTGCCTTTCCAGATCTGGTTCACATCTGCCAAATACAAATTGTCACTTAGCCTGTAAATTTAATAACAAAAGACACAATAAAACAATACAAAAATACAGTAATGAAGGTTTATTTAAGTCTTGGCAAAAATATCAAATGAGACAGTATAAACAATAAAAGTGCGACAGGTAAATTAAGGTTTTACTTAACAAAAGAAAATTCAAGTCGAATATAGTATAACAAAAGAATTTATAGATAACTTTACTTAGCAAAATAGCCAAAAATGATTAATAGTAATTAAGACAAAAACAAATTAATAGAATATAGCTACATAAAAGAATAAATCTATCTTAAGAGAATTTTAAAAGTTAAGTTGGTTTTTTATAACATTGAAAAGATATTTCTGGATTAAATTATTTTTCAATTATCTAACTTATTACGATAAAGATTCCAATAAGTGATAGCTCTGTATGAGAGGTTATAAACAAACGAAATTTGCGTTTAATTTAAGCGTTTTTTACACATAAAACAAAAATACATCTACCAGAATTGCAAACAAAAAAAATAAAATTTGCGGCAGTGGCGTCAGACAAAACAGAGGCGATTAATTTATCAGACTCAGCAGCTTCCCGACGAGCGAACAGGTGTTGCACTCACCAAACAGAAGGTCTTTTGATACTTTATAAACGTCCACAGTTATTGTATAACGCCATCTCCATAGGTACAGGAGGAAAGATAAATTAAATGTTGATTCCTCGATCTTCAAATACCAAATAACCACAAAAAATACAGTCATTATTAAATACAATTCCGATAACTAATCTAACCTCTAATCTAACCTTTAACCTAACCTCTAACCTAACTTCTTACCTAATCTCTAACCTAACCTTTAATCCAACCTCCAACCTAACCTCCAACCTTACCTCTAACCTAACCTTAAACCTAACCTCTAACCTAACATCTAATCTAACCTTTAACCTAACATCTAACAAGCTCTCTCGCCAATGACTGGTTATAACCAGCTCAATATTATGTTACTACGTGATATTGTGGACTAAGCATAGTCGAAACCCCAGTTCTACGTGTATGCCGGGAAATATCCGTGCTGAGAGAAATCCACGCCGGGAGATATACTTGCCGGGAGAAATCAGTGCCGGAATACTTCCGTGGCGGAAGACATCCGTGCAGGGAAAACTCTATGCTGGGGAAAGGCCGCCGGGAGAAATTCGCCGGGAGCTGCCCGGTTCTCGCATGCGTAAGTCTAATTATTGCTGTGTATAGGAGCACTTTTAGATGAGATTTTCGATAAATTAGAGAATACAGTTTGGTTAACCTGGCGTATACTAGGTTAAGTTTCGTGTTTATATGCAATTTCCATGTAAGCCGGCTGTCTAAAAGTACACTCAAGTATTTGACCTTTGCTTCATTTCGATTCCAATGTTAGTTACCATTATTGGTGGTGCATCAGCGATTCTTTTTAAAGTGAATATCTTTGCTTCGCATTTTGAAGCATTTATTATTATTTGCTATTTGTTCAGCCATTTAATTACTTTGTCGATGGCATTTTGAAGGGTAGCAGTCGAGTCGTCTAGGTGTCATCAGCGAACATAATCGTTGCAATGGGTATGTCTGAAAAATCAGTTCCATGGATGTTGAATAAAATAGGTCCGAGAATGCTGCCTTGGGGTACTTCTGCATTGATGGTTTTTATCAGCCACATGGTGCTGTTAATGGGCACTGTAAAAATGCGTTTTTCTAAGAAGGAAAATAGAACTGGCAGCAAGTACTGAGGTAGGTCTAGTTTTCACAGTTTGTATCTTAATTCAATCAACCATACTCGATCAAATGCTTGGGCAATATCTAAGAATGCCAATAATGATAATAAGCTTATTGGTCTATATCCATTGAGATCCTTTTGATTTTTCCCAGGTTTCTTAAACAACAAAATGTGTGCGTGTTTCCATTTGGTTGGAAAGTTTTCAATTTTTTAACAACCATTCAAAAGCGACGATAATAAGGAGAGGAACTTATTGGTTGGGTATTTTAGGACTACATTTGGTATGAGGTCGTGTCCGGGCTTTTTTTCACGGGTAATAATTTGATTATGGATTTGATTTCATGAGGACTGGTAGGTATAATCTGATCGGGTATGGGATAGTGATTTTCTACGAAGCTTAGAGTGCGAGTGTGATGTACGTAATCGATAATATTATTTGGCGTGAATACATTTTCAAGGTGTTCGCTAACGCTTTAGCATTTTTCGTTGTCAGTTACATATCGATTGCTTCCTACGACTATTGGTTCCATTTTTTCTTGTTGGTTTAAAATCCTTTTCGTTGGTTTCCATAGCCCGTGGTCGTTTGATTCTAAGTTACTTATGTGAAGATTATATGACTAAATTCGTATTTTGTCTAGTTCTCTCTCGATTCTGTGAGTAAGGTTGTTAAGCTGATTCTTTAAGTATGGGTTGCGATTACGATGGTGCAGTCTTGAAGGTGGCTTTTTTCAACAATGAGATTAAGGATATGTCTTGGAGTATAGTGGTTTGGAGGTTTATGCTTACTTTTAACAGTTGAGGTTTGTACGCTATCGCAAATGTTTTTGGAATATGTTTCTATTACTTGGTCTATATCTTCTCGTATTTCTAAGTTATGGGCACAGGGGGCTGAATCCAAGTTTTCCTTAAATTGATTCCATAATATTCTTCCTTCTATTAGTCTTGGAAGCTGGGGTACTCGTTGGGGGAAGGTATCAAATGAGATAAGGATAGGTATATGATGAGAGTCCATTTTCGTTACAATTAGGTGATAGCAAATCTTTGTGAACTATTTAGTAAGCATGATGTCCAGTACGTCGGGTTGATGGTCTTGTCTATAGAGATAGTATGTTGGTTTGGGTGGGGCAACAACATTTATAACGTGTTGAAAGATTAAGTCGTTTAGCTTTATCCCATCAAGGTTATTGCATCTGCATCCCGAGCATATATTCTTGCAGTTAAGGTCCTTAAGAAGAATTGTGAATTGATTGTTGTCAAAAATATTTGTAAAATCTGCTGGGTTGAGGCTTTTGTTTGGTTGTTTATAAACGCAGACAACATTTATGGTAGCGTTATTGATCAGTTTGATTTGAATTCCAGTTGCTTCAAGTGATTGATGGTTGATTTGAGGTTTAATCAAGATTGCTACTCCACCCGAGGCGATTTCTGCATTGCGATCCCTTCTATAAGTTAGATACCCTGGTATTTTAAATTTTTCATTGGAATTGACATTAGTTTCTGTAGCATGCAATATTTACTCCGTGCCTATTTAAGAAGTCAATAAGAAGTGAGTGCTGTCTTTGAATGCCATTTGCATTGAAGTTTAGTACAGTGATATTTTGTATCGTGATAGAATTATGGGCTATTGAAGAGGCTGGGCATAATGTGTTCCATTTTAAATTTTTTAATTGTTGATATATGGGGTTTTATTAAATTGAGGATAAAATTGAATATTGCCTCTACTATTGTAGAGTTCGGGTTATCAAAATTTTGAAGGGTTTGATTGTGTTATTTCTGCAAGAGAGGACATCGGAGTATCTTCTAGAAGTGTTTGAGTTTGTTGGATGTTGCTGTTGAGGTTTTTGGTTTGTATTAGGCATGTTGTTGGCAGATGACTCTCGATGAGGTCTGTTTATGGCTTGCCAGTAAGTAAAAAGTATTTGCTCAAAAAATAAATAAAACAGATTAAAATACATTAATAATTAAAGACTGATTTAATTATACATACACAAGTATTTTTAAATTATTTGTTATGTACGAACAAAATGTTCATTTTTAATTTAATTACATGTTTGTAATTTCCAGCAACTTACCGTAACAAAATTAATTTATAATTAAAATAATTTATATTTTTTGTAAAAATTAACTGATGACCCTAGAATCTAATAGAATTTAATTGCATCCTTCAATAAAACAATTCAATTTCATGTATGGTGCTTTTCCGGCATACCGGCATACATACGTAGAACAGTTGAACAAACCCGCGCTAGGCCACTAGCGTAGTAGTGACATATCTGACTCGTGACTCGACACTGACAAAAATCTCCTGGCCGTTGCAAATAGCCCTGACCAAGCTTTCGTCACGTCGTCAGTAAACCTGAAATAAATGGTTGCTGGATTATTACTGTTTGGCCATTCTTAAGTGTTATTAATCGCTAAGGTACAAAGAAAATATACTAATCTTCTGTTGTTATATTAAACATGAATGCGTATCGATTAGTACCAAGTATGAAATTAGAAACAAGTTGTAAAGCTTATATTCACCTATAGTTTAAATTCCCTATTGTCTTCTAATACTTAACTATAAAATATGTCATTCTGTCAAATAATCGCAGTTATATTTTTGATAAACAACGTAAGAGCCGAATTCGATTTAACCAAGCAATTTAGAGACACGATTGAATCGAATTTAAAATCTTCTAGAGCAATATACAAAAGGGAAGCAGACTACCACGTATTTCTTTGCGGTAAGGAAATCTTGTATCAACCAGCTACGTTTCTTTCACATTGCAACGTATGTTGTTATAGGAGCCCCGAAATATCGCGATTCTGAAGATGTTTTCCAAAAAGATGACAAAGAATATGTACTAGTAAGCACACCTGTCAATCACAGCTACGCATTTCAGTACTGTCAAACTAAAATGAACGGCCGCTTGGCCCATATACCAAATGAAAAAGTAGCCGACTTTATTGCCGAGGCTCTTTCGGAAACTATTCTAATTAACTCGTCCGTATGGATAGCGGCTAAAACCAAAGACAGTACGAGCGGCGAACTTTATTGGTTTGATGAAAATAATATGTTAGAGCCTCTTAGTGAAGCGTTGAAGCAATTAATTGACAACCGCATTATAAGTCATAAAAATGATAGATTGGCTTGGTCTGAAAGCGAAGAGGTTCTCGCTAAAGAACAACATAAATTGATTAGGATTCCATATAGATTCCAGAAAGCCAGAAATGGCGATGGTTTATCCATCGACAGGATCTATTTCGATATACCGCGACTGTTTCCAGATAAACGTACCGTATTGAAACCTATATTATGTGAACGACAAGGTACAACTAAAATACGCAGATCCGCAACTTAATAAAAACGTAAACTGGTGCAAAATCCCACCTTATATCAGATATAAAAATTTAATTTAGAGCTGGATGTGTTTTAGTGTTTACTCTTTTGCGTGTAATTTGTCCGATTTCTACTAACACTAGTACCACATTGTCGTACGTTCTCATTAAGTTGTGGAAAAGTATACATGTATCAGTTTAAAAAAGCTGAAATTCCATAGCAAAGGCATATTTTTAAAAATACCCTGTTATACTGTCTGTATAAATGAATCATTTCTACTACTGTTACCATAACAAACGCTCTTAAGTAGCTTTAACTAAAGTAACTTTATCAGAATCAGGTAAACTCTAAGTCTTTTTATAATTTTATTAGTAATGAGACTTTTAGAAAAATTAGAATTCAGGTGGGAATCGAACCTACAATCTTGGTTCTTCGAACCAAACCTTTACCAATCGAGCTTAGCGAATTCTTTCTCAATATTATCCAATGTAACTTTTTTATTAGAATTAGAAAATTATCGACATCGACCAGTAAATAATAATTACTAATACACATTTTTGGTAAATAAATGTATTTCATCAAACAAGACTTTCGATTACATGCAATTTGATTTAATGAACTTCATTGTTACTAAAAATTCAAAGTCTTAAAATACTATAAATTAAAATTTATAATTTTCTTGTTTCAGCTAACAAACCAAAGATCAAACCATCCCAAGTTAAGACGACTCACAAAGGCTGGATCAAGATTAAAAATAGATATTTCAAAATATTTTTAGATAGTCTAACTTGGGATGAAGCTCAGATACAATGCAACAAGAAAAATGCTACTTTAGCAACACTAACCGAACAAATTCATGTCCAAAGTTTAGGTCGATATCTTTTAATCGGTAGACCAACTCTTAGGAACGCTTGGATAGGAGCAAGGTTTATCGAGAGAAACTTCCTATTAGTTGAAACTAATAAAACTTTATCGGATTCCAGTGACGAATCATTCTTTCCTAGTTGGAGAAATGGACATGTACAAAGAAAACGAGGTTGTGTCATGCTTGATAGATCTGTGGCAGTAGAAAGTGTCTTTATAGAAACAAATTGTTTGAGAAAGCGTGCGTTTATATGTAGTAGAGCAGACAAGGGAAATGAAGAAGACGTTGATGTGATTGTTGATAATATAGATAAGGAACATAAAATAGACGTTGAAATTGATAGTTTCGGTTACCGAGTCTTTTATCAAAAATTTTCTTGGACATCGGCTCGGGACAAATGTAATACTTACAAAGAAAAATATGGAGGAAAATTAGTTGAGATTAACAACACTATTAATTTTCATCTTCTACATATAATGGGGGAAAGTAAAGTTATTTTAAAGGATATATGGGTAGGAGGAAAATATGAAAATGAAACATGGATATGGGATAGTAATAACGCAGAAATTTATATTAATGGCACATCTTTGAAAAATGAATATATAGATAAAGATATAGAAAGAGAAAATCGATGTCTTAATATGGGACGGGAAAACTTTAATGAATCAATATATTATGGTACACTTTGTGCATGGGGCCAGAGCTTCGTTTGTCTATTTGGTAATGTAGTAAAAAGAGATTTTATTTGAAATTAAATTTATGATTTTTCTTTAGAAGCCAATAGATTAAAGGAACTAGGCAAAGACGAAGAAGAAAACAAAAAAACTGTAAGGTTGAATGTATCTTATTCAATACCTTTTGTAATACTTGTATTTTCAGAAATAATTGAGAAGAGTAAGTTAATTAAGTACATTAGGACCCCCTTCGTTGGAAAAGAGAAAAAGACTAATAAAAAATAAATAGATGACAAATGTAGATAGAAATTAAAATTCTATAAGGATAACTAATATGTAATGTTGTCTGAAATTGCAAGGAATGAGGTTGTCCCAGAAAACGCAAAGCACTCACTTCTTTTTGTTTTACTTGAACTACAGTTCCCATGTTGCTTTATTGGTTAGCTCTCAAGTAGATCTAACTAGTATGCAGAAATAGTATTCCTTGTTCGAGTGAATTCGGGAATAGAGCACAAAAAGGAAGCATTTTCTGAGACACCCTGTATAGGTAATTTCTGTTGTTAAACGATTACAATAATACAATCCTATAAGAACAACAAAGAAGAACCTTTAATTATTTCTGCTAAAAATCATATCGACAGCGACAATTCTGAACATTACCTACAACAAAAATCAATATGAATGTGCTGTATGCTACCTCTTTTTGTTGCTTTTATACAGGGTGTTTCCTTGATTTTCTCTGAAATTATTGATTTACGAAAAAATCGACATACAGAAGTTAGATTTGTTTTCCTTTCTCTATCCACCTGTGAAGTTTGGCTGATTGGATGTGAATCACGCTGTATAAATTGTATAGCTATCATTGTCTAACCATAAAAATTACCAATGTTCCGTCAAACTTTAGACAACCAGTATACTTAATTCTGGATCCAAAAACCACTAGAAGCAAAGCTTATTGAAAATAAACCAATAAATTCTACCTACTATACCTACTATTTAGCACCTCCTAACAGATACTCTGATTTAGAAATAGAAATTCTTCAATTTTCTTACTTTTTGATTTTCTAAGACTACCATAAAACGAAATGATTTTGAGCAATTACAGATCATTTATAGTATAGTCTTGTTGTTTAAAGAAAGTAAGCATCTTAAAAATTCTATAAACTAGACTGCCTACTGTTTGTCAAATAAGACAAGAAAACCTTTATCTTTACTTTACCAGTTTACGAGATAGACGAAAAGTACTCAGGAATATCAGAAAAGTATTCTTCTTAACTTTTGCTTTGTTTTACGATTTAATTAAATTTAACCTACAAGTTAAAAAATCTATACAACTAAATACAGGATGTCTGGGAACTATGGGGCCAACATTTAAGAACAGATTCTTGGGATCAAACTAAGTTGATTGAGCTAACTTGCAGTATGCAAAATTGTTTTCTTAAGAAGTTGAAGGTCTTCAAAGATTTTTATTTTTTACTGTAACACAAAAACTACTGACCTGATTTTGGTCAGATTTTATGTACTTTTAGGTTTCAATTGTTGCTTTTTATGACACTAATATAGAGGGCGCTAGCTGTGCTACTTTGGTGAGCAGCTTTGGCGTGTAACTTTTACACTAAAAAGGTGTATTAAGTCCCTAAAATGAGAAAAATGCATTTGAAGTTTTAAATGTGTTTTAGGTAACCTGAAAGTAATGTAACAATGGGACAACATTTAAGAGTGAGCTACTGTGGTCGAAATAAGTCAATTGAACCAGAATTACTTCCTCAAAAAGTTAGAGGCTTAAATAGTTTTGCAATGATAAACCTTCATTTAAAAGGCCTGTAACTTCCTAAGGGAACAATTCCAGTTATTGCAAGTCCGCTTTTTAATGTTGGCCTAATACTATTAATAATAATAATAATTCGAACACTCTGTATATCTTTCTTTTGTATTATAACATTTATACAAAAACATCTTAATCAGTGAAGGATTCGCATTCTTATTTTCTGTAAAACTGTAAAAGTATTATTGTTGCGACTGTCTTGATCACAGCTTAGAAAGTGTTAGTATGCTTTTGAACTGCACTGTTTGTTCTGATACCTATCTTATATAAATTAGTTTAATATCTGCGTAAACGAAAACTTGTTATCTTTGAAGAAATCTATGTAAAGTTAATTGATAGCTAATAAATGAAAAAATATGAAGTCAGCCTGTCTATCTAACACAACCAGGTATGTCGTTTGCGAGAATGTAAACTAATGAGTGGTATCTTCAAAAGTTTTATTTTTTAAGTATATCAGAGTTGTCGATAGAATACCAGGAAGGCAATTATTTACAATTTACAATTTTGAAATCTTAATAAATAATAATAAGTATAATCTCTTTATTCAGACTAGTATGAATAAATCAATCGATACTCACCAAGATAGCTAGTCGTTGCTTTGGGCATGAGTGAGGAGTAGCAGCATAACGTAAATGAAAACAATTAAACATATTTTGTCTTCGCAAGAATTGTATATAATCAATGTCATACACTCATTTAATCGACATTAAAGGTAGTAAATGTAAATAGATTAATATATACGAATTAATAACGACTGTCACAAAAATATCTACGCCAGGGTTGGCAAAGAATAGAAAAACATCTCTCTTTACTTACATGATGCGTTGTATATTGTTCTTTGTTAATAAGATTTAAGAACAAAATCTAGAAATTCTTTTTATTTTGAATCTTGAATTTTTCCTGATGGTCGCACATGGCACATAAAATTTTCAGGTAACGTGGTCATTGAGAATCCACTTCTGCATTATGGTACTGTTTACCACTCCCTGCAGTCTTGGTTCAAATGAATTCTGAAATAAACCACTTTTGGGCAAGTTGAAACTGGAGTTGTTTGTTTAAAATTCCTCATTGTTGTAGAAATTATTGCAACGAGAATATTTTGAGTTATATAAAAGTTGATAACTTTACGTTTGGACTTGATTATAAACATATCTTGACATATCTCGTTTTCGTACCATTTACGGACCAAATTTTTTCAATGATAACCCGTTTACACCATCAAAAAATTAGTAATTAAAGTTTAAAGTAATTTCCAAAAAGCTACAGAAAAGGCTGCAAGAACCTACTTTAATAGTTAGTAACTCAAAAAGTAACTTTTTTTTTGACAAATCGTTTCATGTGAAGAATTGAACATAAAGCGTTGGCGGTGTGATTGTGGGGCACCTATAAAGTCTTTGGCAAATCCACTTTAAATTATCAGTAGATTAAAATTTTCTATTTATCTGTTAAGTTCAAGAAAGATTAGCTCTGAAAGCTATTTATTTTACTCATGTACTCTACAGCAGATGCTTAAAAAAGTATCTACTTTTAGCTCAAAAAGATCTTGAAAGATTACGTCATAATGAAAAGATATTAAGGAAAGCAACGACCAATAAAATCAAATGGTCAAAAAACTATTTTTTCAATTTTATCAATTTATTATAATCTTATTTATTTTTTATTTCTCTTTCAGTATTATTACAACAGATGAGTCAGAAAGAACTAATCTAAGACGAGATTTTTTGAACGTAGAATAAATCTTAAAACTCTGATGTTTCAACTTTTAGATCATTATCTTATACTTATACCACATTTTTCTTTTGTAATTTCAGTGCGATATCTCAAGATTTCATGTAAAATCAGTTTTTGACAAATATTATCTCTCCAGTATTGTCTTTGACAAATTCGAGTATTGCATGGTATTACTAGGAGGAATTTGTAGGGTTTGGCTTTCAAATTTTGAAAATATAAATTTACAATTTATGCTGGCTACAAACATTATAGGATTTTCTTCAGATGATATGGAAAATTAAAATTAGCTGAATTCAGCTTCCCTACGCCCAAAGATGCCAGGATCATTAATTATTTTAGCAAATACCTTGGTTAGATTGAAAAATCCAAACGGTCTGACTGGTATTCAATAAATACTGTAAATGTCGTTTGCTTAATCTAAACTATGCTCTCGAATCGAACAATTTAGTAAAACAAAGAAAATTGAGGGAATGTTGAAATTTGGTTAAGAATAATTTTCCTTTTGAAAGAACTCAAATTTCTAAATATTAAGCTATCTCTATTTATTTGCACAAATGAACCGCTCACAGTTCTCTCTATACTTAATTAGTTAAAAAATCATAGTACAAAACAATTATTTATTGCATTCTTTTTGCATACCGTAAATTACTTAGTATTATTTAAATAATAAGAAACACTCAATAGTGAAGTGTGGTAATAATGCCGTTCAGTTAAATATTCAAATGCCAGGAACAAAAATGATTTTAAAAGACAAGAATCTTAAGTTGATCACAAACTTTAATATTCAAAACAGTTAAAGGATTATCTTTGCCATGTCATTTACAGTAGAACATTATTTACTTGCATGTGTTGAAAAGGTAATTAAAAAGCTTCTACCTTATAGGTGTGTCAATAAATTTTCCTGATCTTCGATTCTTTTCTATATTAACATTGCAGCTCAAACCATGTAGAAATTCCAGATCACCTGATGTCTTCATTCAACCAAGGCTGAAAAGAAGCTGAGTTAATGGTATTTCCCAGAAAACGGCAACCGCACCCAGCAGGTTTGAATATCGAAACAATACCAAGTTGTAGATGATAACATTTTGGTTACATACCTCAAGCTTTGCTAAAACGATGTCAACGACACCCACAGATATTAGATAAGACACGGTCCACTGGTCTGGCGTCTAGCCAATCAGTAGCGTATACGTCAGCGTAGTCTTCAGTCTATCCTACGTCCTGATGTTCTCACTCTATCGTAATATACAGGGTGTCTTGAAGATGAGTGCTAATATTCGACTTTCGTCATATAACTTTTTTGAGATATAGAGTATCAAGGTTTCAGGTAAATTTTTTTGTTTTCTCAATATTTTAAGAAAGAAACGAGATATCGTAATGAAGTTTGTTTCTCTAAAGTGTGTACTATTTTACGTAGTTTTGCGTTTGATATCTCCGTCAGAGACGGAGAATTGGAAATAGGCTAGTACCCTACGCTAAAAAGAAAATGTTACGCCACTGAAGAATTACAAAATGTTTTTATTTCTGGAGTCAGCAATCGATTTGAAACAAAAATGCGTCGTTTTTCAGTAAAACCAAATTTTTCAAAACCAACGACGTAGGTAAGGTCGTACGTCTTTTCAAAAACAGAATGCAATTATATATAGTATATAACAAGAATTAAGCATGTTGTAGAAATTCCTTGTTTTTAGTAAAACTGACATCCTGTAGAAAAACGATGCGTTTTAAGGAAAAATGATATATGACAAAAAATGTCAAGTAATGCGAACAATTGCATCCTGTTCTTGAGATGACATATGATTTTACTATAGGCATTGAACTTGAGATGATTTGAAAAATCTGATTTTACTAGAAAATGCGTCGTTCTGAGGAAAAAACTCAAAAGTAATTTTTTGTTTCAAATTGATTGCTGATTCCGAAAATAACAAAATAATGTAATTAATAAATTTCTTTAATTTCTTAGTGGCGCAGCAATTCTCTTTAGCGTAGGAAGCTAGCCCACCTCCAATTCTCCATCTTTGATGAGAGATATCAAACGCAAAACTACGTTAAACAGTAGACAGCTTAGTATAACAAACGTAGAAAATCTCATCCCGATATCTAGTTTGGTTCTTAAGATATTGAGAAAACAAGAAGTCCTAAATTTAGTTTCGACACCGTGCATCTCGAAAATGATGCATTTTATAAAAAAGTTATATGACGAGAAAGGCTTAATGTTTGTCGAAGAACAGACCTCCAAAATACTTGTACTCATTTTCAAAACACCCTGTACATTCCATAAACGTCGGCTACACATTTGTAATATGGTGTTGTTGGCAGAGTGTGAAATCAAAAATTAATTACAAGCAACTTTAAAGAGACGATATTCAAGGAATATAAAATGTTTTGTAGTTTCCAAGGTCTTGAAAAGACATAATTCGCACACGTTACATTTTTTGTGTATTTCTATAAAAGAAACCAGGACAAAATGCACAATAATAATGCGTCATGTAAACAAAGCATCTTCCGCCATTTGCGTTTGTTGGGACTTCTGTTGCATCAAGTTCCGCTCAATCAGTTGACCATGTCTTTGTATTGCAAAGAAGTAAGTAGTAAAGATTGACTCCTAAGTCAGCAAAACATTTGAGAAACTAGTCTTGATAGCATAAGTGTCAAAATTGTATGATAATTAAAAAAAAATTATTACGCCGTAACAAATTTGACGTAACGCATTACAAGAAAGAAAATATACTTCCACCGATAATTACAATTTTCAATCTGATTTTGAGCGTGTTCACAGCACTTGCTGTCACCTAAGAAGCCCAGGTTCAAACCCGAGCAAAGGCAAAATTTACAATAATATTTAAAAAGTAAAACTAAATTTTTGGAAAGATGTTATTGTTGTATACTCACCATTTTCATTCCAAGAATGTAATTTTACTTTTTAGTTATTATGGAAAATATTGCCTTTACTCGCATTTGAACACGGGTTCCTCAGCAAACGCCTTATGTCAATATCGCAAGTCTATCAGCTATCAATTCTTCAACACCTACAAAATGGGCAAGCCCAAATTAGATTAGAAATTTACTATCATTGACGGCAATAAACTTCCTTTCTTGTAATCTGATGCTCGAATTGTCCATTGTTATCCTAGTAATATCATGCAACACTTGAATTTTACATGTAATTCTGCTATGTCCCACTAGGACATGCCTTTCGTGTATTTCTATATTCTGGAAAAAATGATCGTGGCAAATCATTCAGCTCATTAACTTTATACCTTTCCAAATAAAAATAAATAATAAATTGATTAATTAATTTTTGCCAATAAACGCAGAACTGATAACCTCAAAGCTTCTTACCTCCATAGCATAACACTGTCTCTATTCAACACGTTAGTCTTCTTAAAGGTGGTCTAGGATGAGATCCTATTTTGGAGTTACTCATAAAAATGCAATTCCAAAAAAACATCGCTTACTTTTGGATGTCAAAACAAAAGTTTAGTAAAATTTGTGGTTCAAATCAGAAAGTTATAATCTACATCTATTCGATGCAATAAAGTTAAAAAATATGTAGATCTTTTTATATCAGTTATATGACTGATTGTAATTGAGATCAGAGAATGACTTAAACAAAAACACTGGTTATTAAGTCCTCAATCTACATTACTGTGGAGTTTGAGGAGAGAAATACTTACAGTTTAGAAATTTAGAATTTTAAACATAATCTAAAGCTTGAGGTTTTCAATTTGAAATGTATTTTCCTATGGATGGTAATGCAGAATTCAACACAAATTGGAAAATTAATCAACCACTCTAGAGGTACGGCTTCTGTAAATGACTATCAGAAACTTCCATTTGTTCGAGATATAAAGAATTGATTTTACTTGTTTACGAAGTTTAAAGAGATATCTACTATCGGTGCAAATAAAACTAAAACTACATAGATAGTATAAAAAAATTATTAAAACTTCCAATTTACCTGCTTTACTAGTTTATCATAATTTTTAGTTAATGAACAACTTACAAAAGCACCAGGTACGAAAAGTAAAATATAAATAAAGCAGCCAGTACCAGGTATATCTTGATCGTGAGGATCTATTTTGGTACATTTTAAAAATGACGATTCTTGCATTAATAAGCACGTTTATTGTATTACTTATAACAGAAATAATACCCCAGAATATAAAAACTCTTAAGCGTTCCGAGTTTAACGGTAAGACAATTTGTAAATGGAAAGGAATACATATTTACTTATTAACTTTAAAATACCATTGATATTGCATTGCAGTACCCACATATAATGCAGAAGATAGTGCCGATGTAATAGGAAGAGGTGGCGAGGAATTTTTATTCGTAAGGAAGAATAAGAGCCAATATCAAGCTGCACTAGATTGTAGAAAATCATATTTTGCTAAGTTAGTCACTATAGATAATCTAGAGTTGGCATTATTTTTAGCAGATACTCTTGCCCAATCTGAATTTCGTTTTGATAATCTATGGACTTCTGGTAAAGCAACTGAGCCAGAGGAAGAAAAAGAAACAGAGAAAAATGAATTGGTATGGTTCTGGCAAGGTGATTTAGAAAAACCTCATCGAATAAGCGACATTGTTCTGAACATATTGAAGAACTCTAGTGTAGACTTTGATTTTGTGATACACAGAACTCATTGTTTAGCGTTTGGTAGAAAACAACATTCACAAGTTCTCTTTCAGGATATAGATTGCAGAGCAAAAAGGGCTTACATCTGTCAACGCTGGTGTAAGTAAATATTTTATAATACAGAGCTAAGAACTCAAGGAGTCAGATTGTGAAATTGCTAATTACTTTATTTTTTACGAACAGTTTGCGTTCGATTTTGCAAAGCTTAAAACTTATAATTTTTTATGTTGTGGATAAGAATAGAATCGAATAAAAAACTTAGCAGTAAAATGTTTTAAAGGATGACTTTAAATGAACAATGGCAGAAATCAATAGTGTCGTGTTCTTGCATCTTTAATTTGTTACGAGGGCGGTTCAATAAGTACCCGTGTTAGAAATGAAGACATAATTTTTTTCAAAAATTTTTTTTTTATTTTTCAACATAGTCTCCTTTTAGAAATATACACTTCTCCCAACGTTTCTGCCATTTTTTTAACCCCTCCAAAAAATAGGATTTGTCGAACTCTCCAAAATACGCCTCTATCTCGGTGATGACTTCCTCGTTTGAGCTAAATTTTTTTCCCGCGAGCCATTTCTTCATGTTAGGAAACAAGAAAAAGTCGCAGGGAGCCAGATCGGGTGAATACGGGGTGTGCGGCAGCAATTCATAACGCAATTCATGCAGTTTGGCGGCGACAACTCCGGATGAATGTGCTGGTGCGTTATCGTGGTGAAACAGCACCTTCTTTTTCGCCAAATGCGGCCGTGTCTCCTTCAATTTTTTGTCGAAGCTGTCAAATAACTCACTGTAGTATTGTCCAGTGATCGTTCTTCCTTTTTCTAAAAAATCCATGAGGATGACGCCGTTCGCATCCCAAAAAATCGTCGCCATGACCTTTCCGGCCGATGGAACCATCTTCGCCTTCTTTGGAGCAGATTCACCGGGAGAAATCCATTGTTTTGATTGTTGCTTAGTTTCTGGTGTGTAATGATGAATCCAGGTTTCATCAACGGTGACAACTCGACGCAGAAACTCCTTCGGATTTCGCTTAAATTGCTCCAAACACTGCTTCGAAGTTAACAGCCGCATCCGCTTGTTGTCCACCGTTAGCAATCGCGGCACCCATCGCGCCGACAATTTTTTCATCGCCAACTTGATCATGCAAAATATTAATTGCCGTTCCGGTCGACACACCTACGGCCTCTGCTACTTCACGCACTTTCGTTCGTCGATCAGCGAGAATCATGTCGTGGACTTTTGGAATGATTTCCTCGGTAACCACGTCTGCCGGGCGTCCTGGTCGCTCCTCATCAAAAACGGATGTTCGCCCACGTTTAAATTCGTTGAACCAATATCTAACTGTGGTCATAGATGGCGAAGTGTCCCCATAAACAGCATCCAACTTTGCTTTTATCTCCTCGCATTTTTTCCCATCCAAAAACAGAAAGCGAATTACCGAACGATACTGCTCTTTTTCCATCTTAGCTAAAATCACGAAACACGTCTTACTCAAATGGCTGTCAAATCCAAACTAACCTATCAATCAGTCTGCAATTTGTTATACCGTCGTTTGATAGATGGCAGCACACGATGATAACACCAACTTCCCTCAGGAACGCCTTCTGTCGTCAAACACGGGTACTTACTGAACCGCCCTCGTATAATCTTTTCGCTTCGTTATCAACTAATTTACACGTAACGTTTTCAAATAGTGTTCTTTAACCTTTTGTGGTAATCTTACTAGAAATACGATCAATCTTTGACTGAAAGGGTAGTAGGTTAGGTTCATTAATTAAAACCGAACTACCAATTTTCAAATTATCTGTACCGTTTTTACATAGCATTAGCATGATGTTGAAAAGTGTGTAAATGATG
Organism: Ignelater luminosus; assembly: GCA_011009095.1. Taxonomy (NCBI): domain Eukaryota; kingdom Metazoa; phylum Arthropoda; class Insecta; order Coleoptera; family Elateridae; genus Ignelater; species Ignelater luminosus. Next base: position 10,865 of record VTPC01008649.1, on the reverse strand, counting down.
TGTGTGTACTTGAATTTCTTTAAAATGAACTTACTGTATATTAGACTTCATATTTATGTATCTTGGTACTTCTATGTTTTACAAATTAGTTAAGTCTAAGATTATTATAAAATATACATATTATGTATTAATTGTTCTTAGATGGAGAACAAACTATAGGCAACTCTACACATGCTGGTTGGATAAAACTGGGGGAAAGGCTTTATAAAATCTTTCCAGATTTGATAAGTTGGAACGAAGGAGAGGCCAGATGTAAAGAACATGATGCAGAGAGCAACCTAGCTGTAGTTACTGGTTCTCAAACTAGAGAATTAGGCAGACTCATGAAGATTAGTCGGCCCAGTATAGAAATGGCGTTTGTGGGAGCTAAGTGCAATGAAACGTTTTGTACCTTTCGTGAAGGAAACGCAAAGATACCTATAGATTTCACTGAATATAAATCAGGAGAAGCAGCAGAATATTTACCTGAAATTAGAGATTTTAGCTGTTTAGCTATCGACCAGCATAAAACAGTATCAACGGCAGTACAAGGTATATATAGTTTTTAAGCCTTTTACTTACCAGTAAACGTCCCAGAATGTAATACTTCGTCGATTTGTATGGAATTCTGATATAGGAAATTAAAACTGAATAGGTGCTTTCTTTTTCCCAGTCCATAAATATTGTATGGAAAAGAATCTAGAGAGTTAGATATTAGGTTTTAGTATTTCTTTTGTCTTTTAGATTTGTAGTATGTCTTCAGTTTCTAAAAAAATAGTTTAAACTGTATTGGCGTCCAAGCAACGTCTCTAGATAATATCATGTCGTGAAAGATAGGCCATCTTCGATTTCACACACTCAAGAAGGTGCGGAAACGGCAGCTAATACCCAAGAATACCTAGGGTTTATGATATTCGGCGGCATTCGTACCATAAACTTCCTGCTCGTTCAAAAAGCTTCATTTTACACTCTTAAACCCTACGAGTTCAAAACCGACGCTTTACACTCGAGTTATATACAATATTTCTTCCACGATCGTATTTTAAAGAACATAATAAAGAAGAACCATTGACGGTAGATTAAAACATGAAGTTGGCCAAGATCATAGGAACCCATAATACTTTCATTAAGACATCGATACGGCTTTATAACATCGATGCGTGAAATTAATTGAAAATGTTTATAATTGTCAACTTTCGACATTGAAAACTAGTTGTAAAGCGCCAACTTTACAGGCGGTCGTGCAGAAGATTATTTAAAACACTAGAACAAACTGTAAAAATGCTTTCACTTGAAACTGTTTTTTTAAAATGCATATTTCTAAACACGCCAATGTATTGATTGATATAAATAAATTATTATAACCTAAAAAGAGAAATATGTTGTAGTGCCATATGTTCCGGAGGGTGACTAGGAAATAGGCAACGTAGCTCAAAACAATCACGCAACGTGTTAAAAGTAAAATTTATTTAAATTTCTTGGATAGTGACATTGTTAAAACAGTTTATATAATTGAATAATATATTGAGAATAACAAAGTCCATATTTAACATACTGAGAAAATATAACAAGTCCACAAAACGTATTAAGTAATAATAAAAGCAGGCGAAAATTACTTACTCAGCAAATTTCTTCTTACAGATGTTCACGATAATATCATTTAATTTAACCATCTTTTCTACTTTTCTAGGTTATTGACTGATTTTTGGTTAAAGGTAACTAGATTTTGTTTTACGACTCTTGACATTTCAAATTCAGTTCAGTATTTTGTTAAAATGAGAAGAACACGCTGTAGTTCAAAAATAAAATTATCTATATTATCTTAAGCCATAGTTTCAAAGTCTTATACAGAGACATCGAAAATGATCACAAACCACGTGATCACAAAATTTACTGTTGGTTAGGCAACACATCTTGCACTATTGACCAGGGCCGTAGCTGATGGGCGGCAGTGCGTGTCTAACGCGCGGGCGCCACTTATAAGGGGTGCAAATTTAATAAAATTGCATTCATAATTTTTCCAGGCTTCAATTTTTTTTCTGCTTCTTCACATCGATGGGCCGTTTTCAAATCTAACGTAACCAATCTAAATTTGCAGCCTTTATCAGAAACACACTGAGAAAGTAGAATAAAAGCGATCAATCCCTTGTATCATCAAATATGTGAAGTTTATGATATCCTGGAGCAGATCACTAATGATGGAAACAGAGATGCAAATACTAAACATATGGCCCAGTGTTGAGCAATTAAAATTAAATCGTTTAAATTCGCATACTCCTTAACTATTTGGCACGATATCTTAACAAGAGTCAGTGTTGTAAGTAAACTACTTCAGAATGCTCAGGTTCACATCCAAGAGTCAGTAACCGCACTAAGAAACTTAAATTCTTATATCACTCAACAGAGAAGCGATGAAAGATTTGAAAATTTTGTCAAAAAAGCCAGAGAATTAAGCATCGAATTGGAAGTGGAATGCGAATTTCTAAAAATGAATTTGGTGCGCCGTAGAAGTAAAAATGTTTTTTCCAATACGAAGCATCTGACGAATCAAGCACCAAAGATCCAAAACAGTATTTTAAAGTTAATTTTTATTTTCAAATTTTGGTGAACACATCAATAGAAGAAAGATTTCAACTTTTGAGAAATCATTCAAACACATTTGGTTTCTTGTGTAAAATGCAGTGTATCGGTGATGAAGAATTGCGAAAGTGTTGTGCTGATCTCGATCTGAAATTGAGTGATAAAGAGAGGATCGAAAAAGATGTAAACGGCATCGAGTTATACGACGAAATCGTTACTTTAAAAACATTAACTAGTTGCAACCAAAATCCTAATGATGTTTTAGAGTATACAGGGTAATCATTTTAAAACTTTTCATCTTGAATAACTCTTTAATTAGTAAAATTATCAAAAATCGCCAAAACGTGTCGATTTTGTTTTGGAGGGGAACATTTAATAACTTATTCTAATTACTTGGAAAACTTTCACCCTCCATGTAGTGCCATTTAAAATTTTGGAAAACTTTTACCCTCTCCCCAACCACTCCCACTCTAAGATTTTAAACGTCACTGCCCCATGTGTGATATATCATTTTAAAGGGTATAAGATTCTCAATTTTCTACATCAAAGAAAATTAAAATCGGCCCAGCCGTTCGTGAACTAGAGACAGAAGTGCATTGATTGAATTAAATACATTTCTATCCCTAGTTCACGAACGGCTGAGCCGATTCTGATTTTGTTTCTTGTAAAAGATTGAGAATCTTTTACCCTTTAACATGATATATCACACATGGGGTAGTGCAATTTAAAATTTTGGGATGCGAGTGGTTGGGGGGAGGGTGAAAGTTTCCCAACTGACTAGAGTAGGTTATTAAATGTTTCCCTTCAAAACAAAATCGACGCCTTTTAGCGATTTTTGATAATTTTACTAAAGAGTTATTTTAGGTGGGAAGTTTTAAAATGATCACCCTGTATAACACAACAAAATATTAATTCGGTGTTTCCGAATCTCAAGATTTTCTATCCCTTCCAATATCTGTAGCCGCAGCAGAAAGATCATTTTCAAAATTGAAATTCATTAAGAATTTCTGCAAACTCTTTATGATGCGTGAAGCAATTCTACACCCTGTATACTAAAGTTTAGCAAATATCTTCGGTTAAATATCTTGCAAAAAGAAGCGAATACATGGTTGGCGGGAGGCGCCAAAATATGTTGCATCGCGCAGGCGCTACAACCCTTAGCTACGGGCCTGCTATTGACAACTCTGCTGTAATAAAAATAATGTAGTCTTTCAGTGGGGTAGTATTAGTAGGATTAAAAACTTAAACATTCACAGGCAATTATGTATAAAATTGGAAAATTAAGAAAATGACAATATATTGAAAATATTTTAAAAACAAGAATTAGATAAGGCCCAAACAATGCTGATGTAGCTGTTTGATTTAACTGTTCACTATGAATGATTTTTCATAAAAAGATAATTATGTAGATAAGTAGTTTATTTTAAACCACTTTTAATTAAAAATAATGGCTTACATTTATCTTAAATTTTACAATTTTATTTAGTTACTTTACGTTTGACTACAATTTACAAATTACAAAAATTGCTCGATATGACCATCCACTTTCTCTAAACGTAATCGAACTCTATTTTTCATACTATCAAAAACTAAAACTAAGGCTTCTCTTGTGATATATTATTAATTTCATTTTGTATGGCCTCTTTTGATTCATCAATATTCTGTGGACGGTTTCTGTAAACATTATTCTTCAAATGCCCGAATAGAAAGAAATCTAATGGTGTGAGATGGAGAGACCGAAGGGGCCATCGTTTACAACTAATCACTGGGTCATCAAAAAATTTCTCCAAGTAGCGAATAGTGTTACGTGCTGTATGTGCTGCTGCACCATCTTGCTGGAAGTAGCCCTCTTGGATTTCATCATCCAATAGTTGTTCGATGAAAGGTGTTAAAATATTGTCTCGATATCTCTCTCCATTAATCGTGTCTTTAAAAAACAATGGACCATAGATCCCGCCTTGACATCACAACCCATAAGCCAACCTTATGGGTATGCAAACTTGTTTCTTCGTAATTGTGGGGATTCTCTGTGGCCCAGGTTTTGTAATTTTGGTTGTTCACATAACCGGACAAATACGCTTCATCAGACATAAATGTAATGTTTAATACGTCATCATTGTTCAAGTGTTGCATAATCCACTGACAGTATTGGACTCGTAACTAATGATCATGCGGAAACAGTTCTTATATTCGTGTCTTCTTTTTTCAATGCAACGTGGCAACTTCAATATCCCAAAATTTTTTATTCAAGTTTGCTAATAAAACAATTAAATTAATACAAGTGATAAATAATTTAAAGTAGCATTTATTGCTTTTAGAACATAGATGAAGCAAAACATAATATTGTTTATTGCCAATTGATTCCTACCTGTTTCAGTGGCTAAGCGTTTAATAGATTTATAGGGCTTTGATGGATTCGTATTTGCATGTCCTCGAGGACTTCCTCGGTTAATACAGTTGGCCTATCAGAAGATCTGAGTTTGCAGATGTAATGTTTTTCTTTGAACCGCTTTAGTATGGCATGTAACTATAAATGCATCGCAGCTGACTTGCACTTCAAGACGGACGTATTCAAATTGTTGATTACAAGATTGTAGTGAGTAGGTTCATGAACCACATCTGCATTGTGTTCCACTACTATAGTGAGCCATTAAAATAAATTTATCTTGGTCGCCTATAAAAGGCATCGCAAAAAACATAACCTTCTAAACTAAAATAATTATGCAGATTTAAAATTATCACAATATGAATGCGTTAAATGTAACTTACCTCGATCAACTCACAAAAAGCAGATTTAGTCTTGATATAGACTGGTCTTTAAATAAAACAAAATAAGCTGTAAAAACGGAAAATAAAAAGACAACAAGAGATCACGGAACGCGCGCCCGCCAGGTTGTCCTATCCGGCTCTTAAAGGTTTCTATAGAAATCAATTTAAAAGATGACGTTACTCTGTAGTACGGTCACTGTCGAAAAATAAGATTGTGCCACTTTTAAATTAGTAGTTACGTGGTTTGTAATCATTTTAGGTCGGAATTCAAGAATCAACTCGCACCAACAATGACGCGTACGGGGTAGGTCATACCGCGCGCGAACCGAATCACAAGTAATGCTGTGCAAGACTAGTAGGAGGCTAAAACCTAAAACATCCTGGGCTTGGTAATCATTGTTGATGTCTCTGTATTACTCGGAGCTATTTAGTGTTAATACACAAATTAGTTTTTTTAATTTTGTTTATACATTAGTATCATTAGTACGTATCCATCGTCTAGGAAATATATTCTTCATATGGTCTCTTACTATGTTACTATTACGAGTAGGGGCGCCGTCTTGTTAAAAATGCATTACCTCCGCAAATTTAAATATACATTCTCAAGCAAAAGAGATAGCTGATGTATTTAATGGTGCTATAAGATGGCCAGCTCGTTCTCCGGATTTAACTCCTTTAGACTACTTTCTTTGAGGACACTTAAAAAGTGTAGTCTCCGATACACCTTCCAGAAATGTAGACGAATTTGCTTATTATCTCTACAGAATACAATATTTTATATGTTTGTGTTAAATTTATAAAAATTATTACTTTCCCGAAAAGTAAACCAGATATATTGGTAACACTTATAAGCAAAGTTGTCACAAATATGTTGCAAATTCCAAAAATCGAATAAAAAGTAGGGTATTTCATTAAAAAAATTAAGTTAGGTAGCGCCACCTGGCGGTGACGCATTTAATCTAAATACATTTTATCACAAAATATGTGCTTCGACCTTACATTTATAACAAAGTTTCCAGAATTTCAAAATCTCTATTCGTTCCCGAGATATCGCGCTTTCCCATTCCTCGCTAAACACACTGTATATACAGGGTTATTCGTGGGCGATATCGATTCTAGCAAAATCTGAATATGCAACACACCATACATTTTCACAAGCCACTTCAACTTTTCTTTTGTAATTTAAAAAGATGAAGCATCAGAGACAGCTTATAGAATGACAATTTGGCATACGGATGTTTCTAATAGATATTTGTTCACAATGTGATATTTTTATGCACTAGCCGAGAATACTAGCAAAACTTGGGTGGTTCCTCGCCTCGTCCGCTACCCCTAACGTGTCCAAAAAATTACTTTGGTTAGAGTTAAACACTATCTTTTGGTAAATCTATTTACAAATCTAATAAAATATTGAAAATTCATAATCTTGCATATACAGGGTGTTTCCTAATGAAGGCAAAAAATTTTATTAGATAATTCCTGGGCTAATTATAAGTAAAAAAGTTCATGTAGACAAGTGTCCTAAAATGCATCCCTTTCGAGATACAGGTCGTTAAAGCTAGAGCCTATGTAATGTTTCCCACCATGGCCGCTTTGTGCCATATTGACGGTGCCGTAGGTGATGTTGACTTATATTTTGCAATTTTCTTACGTTTTTCTCTAAGATATTATTAAATTTGTAAATATTATAGTCATGGTTTTAGTGATTGCAAACAAAAAGAGAAAGTGTTTAGTTCCTGGATGTAACAATTCTCAAAGGAACAAGAAGGTCAACAGGGAATAATAGCATCTCGCGTGTTTACTAAAAGATGTACTGTAAATAGCTTAATTAAAATAACAATTACTACTGCTATTTAAAATAACAGTGTTTCTAACCTATAACATAATGTAAATTGTAAAACTATCTCTGATTTCGCCGATTACACCTAAGGTTGCTCGAGTAGGTGTATATTATACTATTACAGAGGTTACACTGAAGTGCTCCAAAGCAGTATGGGTCAAGAACCTAGCGGTGAGTGAAGTAGAAGTTATCGCGTCGGGGTAGATCTTATGGTCTGCGACAAATATGGCACACCTTGAGGTGAAACCCTCAGTCCAACATAAAGTAACCTCTGTAATGGAAGCTATTCTTTTTGTGCAATATTTTACACGATTTACACCATACTTAAAGCATTATTTTACATTTTTCCGTTAGGTAATGTTTCTTTGCTTACATAAAATAATGTAGCTTTTCACGTTAGACAGTGCACGACTCCAATGTTCCCGGCACGAATTGCGGGTCTTTCGCGCCTTAAAAAAGAACAACTGTGGGTTTAACATAGGTGTTATCACGTTAAGTGTGCACTCTTTAAATCTTGATAACAGATATACATACAAAGAAAAATTAATAATTCGTAGGTTTAGACCACTGCAATGTACTTTATCAAGTCAGCAGCGAATGAGGAGTGTTATTTCGCGAAATTATACACGGTGATCCTTTTAAAATTAAAAAATTGATGTCATTTCCGGCAAAATCAGATTATCTGTTACATCCTGTATAATATTAATATGAGAACATAACTTTCTGTTTCAGTTAACTGTTACCGTAAGCTCCCTTACATTTGCTATAAGATGGTCAGGCCACCGTTCTTCGAGAGAACTTATAAAGATTACTTTTTTGATGAATACGCTTATCGTTTATTTTTGACTCAAGCTACTTGGGAACAAGCTAAATTAAGGTGTGAAGTGTTAGTGGAAGAGTATCAAGGGCGACTGGTGGAAATTACAGACAAGCTTATCAGTAAACACTTATTGTACATTATGTCGGATAACTACACCACTATTGGACACATTTGGATAGGAGGGCAGTTTGATATTGGTCAAGAGAAATGGATATGGACGCATACCAACAAAGAAGTTGACATGAGTGTGTTAAATTGGGTAGTAAATAAAACATACTTTCAAGACTTCTCTGACATCAATCTTTGTCTTAATATGGATAGGGAAAATCCTTATGTTATACTGCACTATGGAACAGCATGCTATGCACGTCAAAACTTTGTATGTGGATACAGTAAGTTCGAAATTAAGGGATATTTAATATACAGGATGTTATGTATCAAAATGAATAAAATATTATGCTTATGTAGGGTAAACGCACCTAAATACATCCGGCTCTAGCAGTCTACCGACGAATCAATTATTATTTTATAAATAAATTGTCGCACCATAAATAACGGAGATTTTTAGCTTTGTATTATCTACCATCCTTCATTCTAAGTATTATGTTACATTCATTTTGGTAAATAAAAGTTATATGTTAATTATTAGCATTTATTTACTGCCAGTAAAAAAATCTAATTTTAGGAAGTCAACTTGTCCAAATAACCAACTTAAGTGAAAAATTAACTTTTAAAGAGTTTCATGTAGAAAGTAGAAATTAAATTCATTTGTTTATTAATTATTACTTATTTTGTATTTGCATGTATTTTTGTTAATAAATTCTTTTCGTTTTAATAAATCGTTTATGAGCAAATGAAATAATCATTCCTCACGTTTACACGATGTTTATAGCTTTGTTTCTTTAAAGGACGGCTACTAGGACCTTGACGGCGGATTTCTAGTAAAGTGCGGCGGCTTATGAGGACAAAGTGCCGGTTTTGATGAATTATTTTTTTGCTAATACAAAACTAAGCGTTTTATTACTTTTGACGATTGAGTATGTATACCATTTAAATATGCATAGCGATACAAAAAGTTTCATTCATAAATATTATTTCGTTTTAAATTTAAACAAGTTTGAACTTCAAATATTGTTTATGTGGCAGAGTACTGGTGCTTTTACCCTATTTCACTATCATAGTGTACTGTAATTCGCAAGCTTTCTAATTTATGTAAAATATGTCGACTTCTCACTGTGCAAACTCTTTATTAAGTTCTGATAACATAAGATAGTTGTTACACTACTTTCCAATTTTTTCTATACCCCTTAGTTTGCATGACATTAGTACTAATTACGTTTTATTAATGCATTTATTTATTTCAGCTTCTCAGGATTTAAGACGAATGCAAAGAGATGAATACTTGGGTATAATACCTACTGTGTACTAGTTTCTTTTCAATTAATAATAATAATACTAATAATAGCAATAATTTTATATTAAGGTAAGAAAAGAATTATTGCTTTCTTACCTTAATATAGAATATCGTTCCGGTTAGAGATACGAAATTACATTTAAGTTTATATGTAAGTTTCACGTTGCAACGTGAGCTGAAATAAATTAATTACTTTGTGTTAATCATTAGCCATTTACCGGAATAATAAACTCTCCTCTTTTCTATTGTTATTATACAATTTAACAAATTTGTTCATTTTCATGTTTTTTTGTTACATATTTATAATTTGCTTATATATTTTTGTTTCAAATATTTGTATTTATATTTTCTATAATTAAAGAGTCTTACTCCACCGGTATGTAATTCTAATTCTCATCTAAAAATGGTATATGTCTATACATATCCTTATCTAAAAGTTTATGCACCCATATGCAATTTGAAAAGTTGGTAACTATGGGGTTACGGTACAACAAAATAAATAAAAACAAGCACAATGAGGAAAATAAAAGTTTTATATCTTTATTTGTTTTAGTTCTTTGCTTTTAAAAGCATAACAAAAAATTACATAAAAAATGAACATCAAAAAATGAAAAAAAAAATGTATAAACTGTTACCAAAAAAGTCCAGTAATCAGCAATTGGCGAACAAAAACTGATAAAAAATTTAAACATTTAAAAAATGATGTTCAAACTATTAACAAACATAAACATACAGCCATTTTAATAAATAGCAAACCAGCAGTCCTTGAAAGTGCTTTCTAACGAATAATAATTTTTTTCTGCTTCATCAGACTTTAAAAGATTTGGGCTCTAATAGATCAGAAGAATAATACACTAGTTTGCTATTTCGTTTGAATTGTCAAATGGAGGATGGAAGGTTTGCAATGTACTATTTAATTATTCTACAAATAATTTATGTTGGTTAGGTAAGTAGGTATGTTATTTTCAATATTTCATTATTACTAGTCTAACTGTAGGATAGATTTCTTTTTTATTAAAGTAATAAATGGAGTAAAGTTCATAAACTAACAAACCATCTTCTGCCATCTAACCAAGAATCCCGTATGTATAGATTAATCATATAAGTAGTAGTTGAAATATCCCAAGAATAATAAAGATAAAAATCATCAAATCTGTAGTTCCAGCCAGTACCTCAGACATATTTACGTCAGGGTTGGTTGTGAATATAAAAACATCTCTCTTTGCTTACATAATACGAGGTGTGTGAGAAAAGTAATGAGACTGGCAACACTGCGGAAGATCTGGCAACGTTGTGTCTACCGGCCTGTGCTAAACCGGTTTGTTTATTGCTTCCACTTCCTCAGTCCGAGTTACAACTCCGTACAGCTAACACATTATTTTTGACAGCGCCATCAGTGAAGTTGTGTTTTTGTTGTGTGTTACAGAAATGGAGCATCGGAATTTAGAGCAACGTTGTGCAAT
>VTPC01008648.1:0-25680 GCA_011009095.1 Ignelater luminosus | reverse complement strand
TAATTGTACCAGTCACTTCCTTGTTATTGTGAAAATGTTGCGTTTTTCATAATAATATGGGCGTAGGTATTAATCTTTAAATGAAAAATTTCTTTCTAACCGTGGATTTATAATAACAAGGTCAGTTTACTTTATTGAACTTGAATTGTTATATAGGTATGTAATTATACGTGTACTTATTTAAAATACTGTTATTTTACAATTCGGAATTTGTGTAAATTTTGCAAAACATTTTTCCTAATTTTGAAAATTTAAAAAAATTTGGTTGTATTTAAACTGACAAGTTTTTAATTACACCTTAGAACAAATTATTTTTCAAATTAAGGAAAATATTACAAAAGCATTTTAAAATTTATTATATCAAAAGAATCTACGTTTATGAAAGTAAGGAAATCCGTAAATTGAAATTGTTTTTATATTTATTTATAAACCAACACCTTGATTATACAAATTAGGCATATTGTAACAGCAACTTGATTATGGAAACCTGCCTTGAAAGGGCTACATTTAAAAAATACTAATAAGAGGATATAAAATGTTAAAGAATTCAATCTTCTTTTAGGATTCATTAATATATGCTTGTCTGCATTTTTTAAAATTTATATTAGTGTGGGGAATATGTGAAATATATTGTACAGAGAAACTAGGAGAGTGACCTGCAGATTAGTAAGTTTTCTTTGTTAGAAAATTAAGACAAGAGGAATATTGCAGAATCAAGCTCACCACACTTAATTACTTTCAGTTGCTATTCTAGTTACAGATTCAGATTTCACCTTCAAACATTCACCTTAGGGTAAACCTGAAGGTTTAGAACATTTATCTTAAAGAACACATTTTTACTGTTTGTAAAGTACAGAAAGCATTAGAAAAATGTTATAACAATCCTAAAACAATTTTAAATCAAAACGTAAACTTTATTTATCCAGTAATCTTTCTGAATATTTTTGGAACAATAGAAAAAGAATAAAAATTATCCCAAAGGAATTTTTGAACCAGCCTGTTGGGAGGTTTGAAGTAGAGGACAGGATTAACCTAAATCTTTATACATTTTCAGTTTTTTTAAAATATAAATATTTACTCAATCCTTTATTTGATTTTTTTATGTTTTCAACACTCTAAATTTGAAAATCTCCGTCTATATTCTGTAAATTCATTCGTTTTTGAAACAACGGTGCTTTACATTTATGCAAGAACGTTCAAGTTACAAAATCCCCTACAATGTACCAACCAAATACCTTCATTCCTCGTAGGCCAAAAAGGCATATCCCTACAGCATCCTCTGTTGTAGGAACAATTACGATTTTTGCTTTGCTTTCCTGCAATGTAAGTCTTGTTTTTAGTTTTTAAGTTCATTGGTACTATTAATGTTCTAACGAGTATTTTACTTTTATATTGGCAACATTTTGTTATATTTGTATTCATGGCAACACTGTTTTTGCTCTCTCTCTTGCGATGGCGATACTGTAAAAACGAAAACGTGTTCTCATCATTCTTTATGAAAATAAACTAAAGTTAAATAAGTATTGTGTCTCGAATTAATCTAACAGGTACTACCGAATTACAAATCAGATGTACTTTACTTTACAGGGATCTTTTTAGTCAAAATTTTCATTCTCAGGAGAACTCTCCTTTTTTACCAAATGTTATAGTGTTATAGTGTTTTCTAGCCTCTTTTTCTTTTCTTGTTCCTTAATTTCGTTTTTCTCCAGAGTCTCCCCTAGAGCTTGAAGTTACCAGATTTGTTGCTACCACTTTTGTCCACATTCAAATCTATGCCTAGTAGGACAAGATTCTTTTGGGAGTGAATATAAACCTTGAGGTGGTGTACAGTAGTTTACTTTTGCTTACATATTTGGTTGTTGGTAATAGTTTCTTCAGAGCTTTGAGAAAAATGGTGTGACCAATAGATTTGATTATTTCCGATTAAACGGATACATTACAGTGTGCCTAAAAAAATCTTAATGTTTTTCAATTCATATGTACTATAATGGAGCTTTGATGCCTGTATTTAGTAATTTGCCAACATCGTTTCTTTATTTTTTGAAAAATTTGGTAGTTCTTTTGAAGACTAACAGCCACCTAAAGGGCCTAGTGTGCCTGGAAGATATTTAAGGTGGTAAATCTAAAAGTGTCCGTTTCGAACTTCCCGAAAAATTGCAATTTTAATGTCTTCTACAATATTTTTTCTTTTTGACAATATCTGTCTTCGTACTTATTTAATTCTCCTTCTCTTTTCTCAAAAATCTGCGGGCTATAGAGATAATTCTTCTAGTACTACCAACTGTTTTGGGTTGTTTTTGCTATTCTACACTGATATCTTAATTCTTTTTCTCGACTTTCTAGCGGTGAGTAATACGGGAGTTAAACAAGGAGTCACAGCTGCTCCACCATTAAAATTTACATTAAGATTCTAGTTATCCTCTCCTTTGACATCGGATGTGTAAATTTCTCCTACAATCGACTTTTACTTATGCCTTTGAAGATGGTGAGTATTCCTAACAAGAAAAACTAATAATAAATTAAATTAAGCAAGAACAAAATCTATCAAGACAGACTCGTTCTTAAATTTCTATTGTAAGAATCTGGCAAGAATACCTGAGATATCTTTAAAAAGTCAGAATAATCCAGCATATGGCTGTAATGAAAGTGGACCGAAAGTCACAAAGAAGCTGGGTATTCTTTTCAATCTCAACCGGAATTTGAAAACTGCATTCCGGGTAGTGGCGCATCCCAGGGCACGGCTTCAAAGATGCAATAGTTTCAGGGCAAAGAGTAGCCTGTGTTTGAAGCCTTCTGAGTAGAAAAAAGGTGATTCAAAAAGACGTGGCTACAAATGCCGTCTAAACAACGCGAAATCAGCCCCAAACTCTAAGCGTTATTATGTTTACAAAAAGTAGAGCGATTTTCAGTGTAACGGTCACATTTTGCTTCCATTACATGTGTTATGTTTAATCTGTACTTTAGGTGTGTTCTTATATTTTTGTTATAGTTTTCTCTAGTTTGGAGAGGTGTTTGGAATTGAGAAGTTCACACTGAGAAATTAATTAACTTTTTTTGTAGTCCTTTTCTGTTTTTTAGAGATCAATTAGGGGTGACAAACTTTGAAATTTTATTATTATTGTAAGCAGAACGCAGGGTATAATTATTTCTACGTCTAGTTTAACCTCTGATTGTAGTATTATGGAATTTAAACAGCTGATAGTAGACCAATACCTGTTTTACCAATTTTTTGTGCATTTGATCTTTTGTGTTTTTTAATAAAAACATTGGCGCCCTATTATTTTTATGAATGTCTCGTTTTTTAATATATGTATTGACAATTTCTGATGTTTTATTGCATGTATAATCTCCTTATCTTTGTTCAAGCCCACCAACAAAGTTTAGACGGGCTAAGACCAGTAGAGTCTTAGTAGTGCTGCAGATAGGTGAAATAGTTTTAAGAATTGTGCTTTTAATGACAGAAATATTCAACTTGGGGCACATATACTACACATATAAAGGTTTAATTTTGAATATGAAACCATTACAGATTTTGCCTATTGCAGTAATGGCAGCCATTCAAAATGGCGGCTTATGAATATTTTTTGTGCTCCTTTTTTCTTGCTGTTTGAGAATGTTAATAGAGTATTATATGTGATTTAACATCAATTAATGCTATAAATATGTGTGCATGTCATCATTATATTTGCACATTAATTGCTTTTCAGGTGACGGGATAGAAAAATAAGATACAGAAATAAATGTAGTGCATAAGCTGATGAATCCGTTAAATACTGATATATCTGGACAATTCAAAGAAACAGAGTGAAACAAGTGTTTTATATGTCAAGAAGACAAGTCTGAGGTTTTCGGTGTCCAGCAGACAGTAAACGTGAAGAAAAGGGAAGTGGTTATAATACAATTTCTGATTTACTTCTGGGGTTTAGTAATGCAGGGTGTTTACCAAGGACAATAAATCTGGCACGTCTCGATGATGCAGGAGGTGTCAAGACAAAATTGATGTGACATAAAGCTCGGTTTCACGAATCATGCAGATTGAAGTTCAATAAAACAAAACTTCAAAGAGCTCGAAAAAAGAAGATAGAACCTGCGGATAATGCAAATAGTTCTACGAAATTTACTCGCCAGAATGTTGGAGGGAATAGTTCAGTGAATTCAAAAGCAATTTGTTTTTTTTGTAAACAGCCTGCGCATTCTGGAAGTTTATTATGTGCTGCATCTACATTCGGACTAGATGCTCCTGTTTGTCACTGTGCCTTTAAACTGGAGGACAGGCCTCGCAATAAATGCCTCGTATCATGTTCAATGCCTCGTATCATTATTTAACAGAGCAAGACATAAAAAGAACACACAAGAAACTGAAACAGAACAAACTAACCACAGTATTGCATTTGCCGAACTTATATCATATATCGAAGATACTCGTAGTGACAATGAAATCGCACCCATATTTAAACTTGCTGATCTATGCAAACTGTACAGCCTGAGGATGAAACAACTAGGCAGTGATGCATCAGGGCTCATACATTTAACAAAACTAAAAAACAGGGTATTTGCATACTTTCCTGATATGGAAGCACATAAGCAAGATCGAGATGTGATGTTAATATTTAATAATTATGTTGGATTAGCTCTGAAAAAAGCTTGTGAATACAATGCAGATAGTGACGCTATTCATTTTGCTAAAGCAGCAAATATAGTTAGAAGAGATATCTTTAAAATGAAAAGCCCCTTTAATGGATCATTTGGAAAAACCTGTCAGGAAGACTCCGCACCAGCATCTCTGTTAGAACTGGTTGCTATAGTTACGAATGGTCCTAATATTAAAGCACAGTCATGTTTTTCAACAATACCACAACCTATCCTTATTGTTGCACAGTTACTAATGTATAACAGTTTTTTAAGACGTCGGGAGTGTCATTCTGGATTAGTCTACAAGCACAGTCGAGGACGGGAAACACATTTGCCTATGGACTTAGGTATTTTAATTCATACAAAAACTCGCAAGCGTGAACTAGTTGAAGACCTTCACGAGCTCGGATTAAGTATCATACGACCGAGTAGTGCTAGATATTTCATCAGAACTTGGAAATGAAATATGTCATCTCTATCAGATGGAAAATGCTGTCGTTCCTGTTCAGTTAAAAAGAGGGATAATATTGACCACAATCCAAGTTCTACTACTGCTCATGATTCTTTCCATGGTACAAGAATATCCCTATTTTAACATCCAGATGGGAATTTCAGAGGGACTGATCGAAGTACTTCATTTATGTGATGCTGTGCAGCGAGGATATACCAAAGCCAAAATACGCACTGTGGATACCGACGTTGTAGTTTTTGCTATCTTATCAGCACAACGTCTAAACATTGAGGAACTGTGGGTTGCTTTTGGTATGGGAAAGAACTACCGGATCTTCACCGCGCATGATTCTTGATTGGGTGGTGATCGTTGTACAGCATTACCATTGTTTCACACAATGACTGGGTGCGACACTGTATCCTTCTCTGGAGGAAGAGGCAAAAGGACCGCATAAAACATCTGGAATGCATATAAGAATATCACCGCTACTTTTTGTGCATTGGCCGACAGACCTTCTCAGCAGACTGTACAAGTTCATCTGAAATCAATGGAGAGATTTATAGTTTTGTTATATGACCGTACCAGCAGCGACGAATGTGTTAATGATGCAAGAAAACACCTGTTTACTCAGAAAGGAAAAGCAATTGAGAATCTGCCTCCTTCGCAAGATGCTGTCATTCAGCATATTAAGAGAGCTGTCTACCAGCCTGGTTACTGTTGGGCTCAAATGATGGTCGCAACACCAGTGTCCCGTCACCAGGTGATTGGGGTTGGAAAAAGAAGGTTGAAGGTAGATGGAAAATATCTTGGACAACCCTACCAGAGGCTTCGCAAGCATGCAGGGGAACTCATACGATGTGGCTGCAAGAAAAGCTGCACACGACAGTGTCAATGTAGAAAGGTTGCCCTACAGTGTACCGCTCTTTGTGCTTGTGGTGCTCTTTGTACTGAGTGATATAACATTTTAAATTTCATCTATCAATCTAGTAATCTAATCTTAAATACTGTATTTATCCGATCAGCATTCAATACATTGCACACAATGTAGTATTAGTATATCCTATTAGTATTTCATGAAATAATCAACCAACATTTGTTATAAATAGAATATAAATAAATATATTATAAATAAAACATGGTATATATTATTAAAAATAGCATATAGATGCACAAAACAACAATTACTCGCTATTAACATTATCAAACAACAATAAAAAAGGAGCACAAAAAATATATTCACAGGCCGCCATTTTGAATGTCCGCCATTACTGCACTAGACAAACTCTGCGATGGCCTCATATTCAAAATTAAACCTTTATATATGTAGTAAATGTGCCCCAAACCGTATGTTTCTATCATTAAAGGCACAATTATTTCACCTATCTGCAGGACTATACGAGGGTGGTCTGAAAAGTTTCCGACCTCAACGTGAAGATGGCAGCACTCGTAAATAAAAGCTACTGAATTTCGTTGTGCATCTGTTGACAGTTACTCACTAAAGTTTCAGCCATTTTGGACGCGCAGTTTTTATGTAACAGTCGTTTGAGTGAGTTGATGTGAGTTTTTTGTGAAAATGGACAAAATCGAGTATCGAGCTGTCATTAAATATTTGTTTTTGAAAGGCAATACGCCTTCGCAAATAAAAGATGAGTTGGATTCTGTGTATGGGGACTCTGCACCATCATTTAGCACAGTGAAATTTTGGGCTGCTGAATTTAAACGTGGCCGTAAGAGCTTCGGAGAAGATGAACGTTCGGGACGTCCAAAAACTGCAACTACCGACGAAAACATTGCCAAAGTTCACCAAATGGTGCTAGACGACCGCCGAATTAAAGTGAGAGAGATAGCAGAGGTTATGAACATGTCAAAAGAACGTGTTTGTCACATATTAAATAAACATTTAGGCATGAGAAAGCTGTCCGCGCGTTGGGTGCCGCGTTTGCTCACGTTAGACCAAAAACGTGTTCGAATAAATATTTCCAACGCTCTTTTGGCGCAGTTTAGGCGAAATAAATCTGAGTTTTGGCGCCGATTAATTACTGTAGATAAAACTTGAATACACCATTATACGCCCGAAACAAAAATGCAGTCCAAACAGTGGACTGCAATGGGGGAACCAGTTCCAGAAAAAGCAAAAACTGTTTTTTCGGCTGGGAAAGTGATGGCGACTGTTTTTTGGGATAGTCATGGAGTTATTTTAATCGATTATCTTCAAAAAGGAAAAACCGTTACAGGAGCATACTATGCATCATTACTTGACAAGCTGAAGGCAGAACTTGCGAAAAAATGGCCACATTTGCAGAAAAAGAAAATCCTGTTTCACCAAGACAACGCACCGTCTCACACCTCAGCGGTTGCCATGGCGAAAATCCACGAATTACGGTTTGAACTGCTTGACCATCCGCCTTACTCACCAGATCTAGCCCCAAGCGATTTCTTTTTGTTCCCTCATCTAAAAATTGCGCTCGGAGGACAAAGATTTTCGTCAAATGAAGAGGCAATCACCTTCGTGAACAATTATTTTGCAGGGAAAAATGCCGAGTACTATTTGGACGGGTTACAGAGATGGGAGCATCGCTGGGAGAAGTGTGTAGAGTTACAAGGATACTATGTTGAAAAATAAAAAAAAATTTTCAGGAAAAATGTCTTGTATCTTTGTTAGGTCGGAAACTTTTCAGACCACCTTCGTAGTTAAATTCGAATCAAAATAATTGTAACGCAAGGTCACGTTACATTAGAATCACTGGGGAAAATTCTAGCAAAATTCTCTAATGAGATGTCAACTTTGGAATTATAAATTTTCTATTCCAAGAAAAAGAATTAACAAAGACTTTGTAAAAATGAACTTTTATCTATTACAGTCAGGAGAAACAACAATGTTTATTAGGAAAAGAAAATTTTAAACTTTCCAAAGAAACCTGACAAATGTAAACTGTAACTACTAAAGCAATTGTGCCAAAACAGAAATCTATTTAATCCAATATAATTAAAATTCGTCGCTATAGAAGTAAGCTTCAATAATAAAGATTTCGAAAAAATGAATGGATTGAGAGAGATTCTTTCCTGCAGTAATTATAAAAAAATAAAAAAGGCATGATGAGGTGAAATTAATACAAATGAAATTTATAAAGCAATGTTAATGATTTCCGATACCTAATCTAGCATTCAGTAAATGATAAGACGAAATATAGGAAAAGAATTAAAACAAATCTAACAAACAACGTTTTTTAAAGACTCGTGTAAGTTCTTTTTAAATATAAAATAGGGACAAAATAAAAGCGAACGTTACAGTAATCTCAGTTGAATAAGTAAGTAAAAACCAAAATGTATATGGTATTACTTGTAGCACTGCCTAACTGATAACTAATTAAGGAGGGCATAGATTTATTCATGATAAAACGGGGACGCATATGAAAAAAGAGAATTTATTGAAAAAGCTCAAATATGACAGTAGAGGTTTCCTAGGCACGTTCTTTCAAAGAAAATAGAATAATGACGGCAAAAACCTCTAGATTATCTAAAGAATCTTCCTACATGTTCTTGAATTTTTACTGCTTTTTGTCTTTCCGATTAGGTAAGCAATTCCACACGTAAAAATAGGTCTTAAGTACGTTGAATCTATACAGTACGTTTTGAGTCATTTGAAGAACTTACATCAACTATTACTTCAGTATTTAGTTTTACGAACATAAGAAATGTGTAATTTTATGAAATAAACTCAGTTTCGCTAATAAATACGAGAATATCTCAGTATTACAGTCTTTGATCTAGTTTATAGAGTGTGGACAGGAAAACCCAGATTAATATTGAAGTCTTAATATCTTTGTATATAAAGAGAATGCTAGACAGGTTTTTACATGCCTTGTAAGCGTTAATTCCATCTAAAGGTAAAACAGTTGGAGGTCTGTTTGGTTAAGCAACGTGTACAGTTTTTCAGAAGTTGCAGAGAAATGATCTATATCACGTCTAAAACAATTTTTTTAAACATACTGGAGATATCCAAAAGCTTCCAAAATCTGCTTAAGGCCGGCTTCAGAACTTAACGTGGTCTGAGGCAAACTGAGATCTATTGCGTTCTCCCACCCCATGTGAGCTAAGCATGGGAGGGTGCAGCTCGACCCGTATTTGTTTTAAAGTTTCTGAAGAAAGTTATGGAAGGGCAAAGCTCGACCGTGATCTATCTCAGGTAGCCTGTTGAAGAATCCAAGCAAATTCTTGTTTGCATTTAGTTTTCTTAAGAAGGTAAATGAAGAGCAAAGCCAGAACTTGGGCCACCGGTGGGCGCAGACATCCGTTTTGAAAAAGAGACTTCTATTTATTCGAATATACCCAAGGTTCACAAAATCTGCAATATGCTTCAAGATGTGGTATAAAGTTAGTATAGTAGATAATAAGCGTTGAAAACGCAGGTAATATCTAAACATAACTAAACTCAAACTACTTAATTCTACCTAAACACTCAATCTGAAAAAGTAGCTTTATTAAATAATGTTTTGCTTCTCAGTAAAGGAAAGGATATTAAAGTTTGTAAAACGAAGAAAAAGATATAAGAGATTTTGTAATTTTGATAAACTAGAGTAGTTGTTTTCAGACGTGAACCTGGCGTTAAAATCTGCCCAGTATTACTAGAAAACATAAGACCTTAATTCTTAGAAAGAACACCATCTGAATCTGTAAAGAAATGTAGACCTTTGGGTTTTTTATAACAATTTTATTGTGGATTTCTTCTGTTTAAATTTACAAAATGTGCTTTTAATAAAATATTGTAAAGGTGAAAAAAGAGCATTTTGAAATCTGCTAATCATATACTACAATTACTACATAGTAACCACATCTTTCATTGATTAGACAGTTAATGAAATTACAAGTAAGAGAAGTCCGTGTAATTCGAACCAGTGCAAATTGGACTAGTTTGATTGTTACAGTTAAGGTTGCTAGACACATCTAGTATTTCTTTTAGAAGTATTAGCATGTAACCAAATCTCAAACCTTTTCTTCCAGTCTGTATGCACAATATACCAGAAGTAACAAAGCGTTTGATGAAAACAGCGTTTCTCATGTAAGACATCTAAGTGTTTTACAAGTTTTACTTAAATCAAGTAAGTAATTATGAAAACTATTTTGATATTATAATTGTACATAAATATTAAAGTACACCAAAAGTATAAAATTTTAAGTTTTTTGATATGCATTTTTTTGTATAAAATTGTTAGGTTATCTTATGCTTTCGTGTAATTTGGTCCATGTGCAGTCTGTTTGGACTGGACCAAATTACACACACATATTTAAATAATTGAGTAACATTCGATTTTTTGTAAAAATGACTACAAGGGAAGCTAGGAAAGCGAAAGGAAAATATGGTGTGCAAGAAAAACAGATGGGGCTAAACAAAGCAGCCAAAACTTTTTCAGTTACCTCAACAACGTTAACAAGAAAATCTTCAGGAAAAAACAGAGTTTCAAAAAAAAACGAAATATAATTCAGACAGCCAGATTCTCCACCTGAGCACAGAGTAGATAAAGGTTTCACCAGAGGCGACACTTCACTGTTTTTATTTGTTATTTTAACCACTTGGTTTCTTAACCTTGGACAGCGCCAAATTTAAAATTCTTAAGGGTAATAAAGAAATGAGGTTTGTTTGAAAAAGAAATCGCAAGTAAGCAATCAACAAAACAACTGTTACTTAATACATAAATATATTTTAATCAGGCAAAATTTACAATTAAAAATTACATTATACTTATTTATAGATTCATCAGTATCTGCAATTTTCTATTTTTCTTTTCTGCGGATTTAAATGACCTATTACTAAATTTTAAACAATAAAATATCCTAAACCTAATATATAATTTAATTATGTTTTTGGAAAGCTCCCACAGGGATGAACAAAATCTACATTTTGTAATATTGGAAATAGTTTATTGCCAACTTCTTTGGTTACTATTACATCCTCAATCCTTTCAAAGAAAATTACTTCTAGATTAAAAATGTAATTATAAAAACTTTCATCCGGTGTCTTAAGCCTTCCAAAGATAGTGCTTTTATCATAATTCTTAAAATGTAAAAATAAATTATCAGTGTTTAATTGCTGTTTGCACTGTTGCATAATTGTTACATACGTTACAAAAATGAACTTTAATGCACTTATCAATTAAATAGCCACAGACATACTTAAATGCATTCTGTTCATCGATATGCAAATTATGATAATCTGCACCTTCAATAGTAATTGGTTTTGAATTTGTATGTGAAACCAATGGTAATGAGCTTTTGACTTGACTTTCTTTAGAAAATTCCATTAATAAATGGTCAAAGTCATCTGCGCAGTTCATTTTATTGCAATGGAAATATTTCATAATAAAGCATTTTTTGAATGCCCTATAAAACTGAATGGCAGTAGGATTAGTACAATAACCTGACTGTTTTTGTATAAAACCAAAAAAGTTTTCCAAAGCATCTTGGTTTAAGCGTCTGGAAAACAGAAACTGAAAATTTTTTGATTTTAAAATTTTCCATAAATGTAGTAATCCATTAATAGAAATTTGCCAGCAACTGATAAATTTCGCATAATTAGTCACATTCTTTTCACCTCCTTTTATTTTTTTATATACCTCTAATTTATTAAAAAATTTAAATTGTTCCTCTAAAAATTGAAGTTGTTCGGGAGAGCCAGTAAATGGTCTATTAAATTTTTTTGTGTTATACAACTGTGATGAATTAAAAATATCAAATAATTTATCAAAATTTGATAACAGTTCGCAAGTGGCTGTAGCTGTTTTAGGTAAGGCCCCTAATCCAATGTAGGTCTCTAATCCTGCAGCTACCGTAGCACTTAAGACCTGTACTGCATACTTGACTCATCCTTTAAAAATTTGTTGGGTTGATGTGAGAATTGCACAATTTAGGCGCCAGATGATTATGTCGCTTTTGGTCTTGATCATAAAATTGTCTAATGTATGACCACGATGTTGTTTTGTTTTTCTACCTAAAAAAATTAATAAATATAAGTAATCAGTTTTACCTACTTGGTGCCTCTTATTAAATTCATACCTTAATTCATTTGTCATGAAATTATTTCTTGTTGCCTTGATTAAATGTGGTGGATCAAATATATACACAACTTGCTTTCCTCCCAATGTTACTGTAGGATTGGTAGCTGTTACACCCATTGCTTTACTAAATTGTATAAAGTTGGATCCCATATCAGTAATCAGTGCAACAACATCTAAATTGATCGCACTCAATCTAGATACTATTTCATTTAATAAATGCTTTATAGTATCTTTGTGGCAGTCAGTTTCTGTAAATATATATGCCAAGGGTTGCTTCCAATTGCTTTTAATTCCCCTGGCCATGACAACACAAGCAGAAGTTGCAGGTTAAGTGTCTTCTTGAAACCATCATCTTCAAATCCTACAACCTGGTCAGCACCAATATGGTAAAAAAGATTCGACTTTATTTGCATTTCATCTACTGTCAATAAACAAATGCGATCTAGCTCATCCATTGTCCTTACTTTAATTTTTAATAAATTGAATAGTGATTCATTAATTCCAGCCTGAAAACTTATATTTTCAGTAAATCTCTCCAACGATCTGACTGATGGCAAAACAAAAAGTTTCTTAAGCTGTCTATAAGCTTGAGGACTCAGAAAATACAAAGTTAATGCAAACTGTTTGTAGGAATCTGAATATCTGCGACCATTAACTTGTTTATTACATTGTCTCAACTGTAACTTAACAAATTCAGATAGTTCTGGAGTCAAGAATTTGTCACATAACCCCTCAAACTCCACTTTTGTAATATCCTCTAGGTTACACAATTTGCGTTTTTTGTGGTGTAAATGTGACAACTGTTCTTTAAGTCGTCGTTTTCGGGGAGTGTTAGATGACAGACTTAAAGAAGTTTGCGTAGATGCACTATCACTAGTAACTTTTTCTTTCATAGGCTGTCCTACATCTGACTCTAGTAGTTGATTATCTGCAATAATTTACAAATTAGATTCATTCGAGAAAGGTATTGCTCTACATATCATAAATCTTTACTTACTCAAAGTATTAATCTCTATCTGAGAATCTGATGTTGCAGGTTGTTGTGACTCGGATGATCTGATTTCAGTATCTACAAATAATGCAAATGTAATTAGATTAAAATACACATTAGTAGTTTGTTTTTATTTCTCAATGCTAACCATCTCTAGTTTTACTAGCAAATTTTCTTGGTACAGCAGATTGCAAGAGTTTATACTTTGTGTTTATATTCACAAAATCCTCATTTATAAAATGATTGCTACATATTCTGTAACTAGCATGAACATTGACCTTATCCTGTAAATCAAGTCGGCCAGCATTTTCTATCCATTTCGTAGAACTACAACAGTAATGATTACACCATCATGTTTGCCATTATTAATATTTTACTTACATGTCAGGATTTCTTGGAAATCTAAAAAACTTAACATCACTGGGGCAATTGTAACCTTTATTTACACAGCCTCTATAGGCACGAACATTATTATTTTTTCGTTTTTCAGACATATCTTTAAAAAACCGAATATAACTTCGAAATTTACACGTGCTACTCTTGCAAGCAGGACCTTTAAATTGGCGGAAAGTGCTATCTTTGTTTGCACGTATACTTTTCTCTCTCTAGTGTCGCCTCTGGTGAAACCTTTATCTACTCTGTGACCTGAGATAGAAACTGATCTTGTGCAATTAGAAAAAATGTTCTACGGCGTAATACGCAGCACTCTTATGCAATTAGTCTACGAACTAGCAAAAAAATAATTTACAGAGGTCAAAAGCGATCAGCCGGAAAAGAGTGGTATTCAAATTCTATAAGACGTCATCCTAAGTTTGCGCACACCAGAGCCAACATCACTGATGAGGGCTGATGGATTTATTAAAGTGGTTGGGCATAACTCTTGCTGGAAGTAAGTTGACCCCAAATAGAATTCTTAATGCAGATAAAACAGGACATACCGTCGGCGTCGTACAGAAACCGCAAAAGATTTTTGCACGAAGGAGAAAACATCAAAGTGGTGTCACCACTTCAGCTAAAAGAGGTCAAAATTTTATTTTTTCTAGAAAGCGTATAAAAGATAGTTTAATAATTTGTACAGCACCAGGAACTTTATTTAGATGCCAAGAAAAAGGATGGATAGAGTTTAAAGGATTTTACCAGTGGCAGCACTTTATAAATTATGTTAAACCGTCTAACGGCTTTTGTTGGATGGACGTGCTAGTCATACTAAAAGTATAAAGTCTATAGAGTTGACTCGTGATAATGGCATTATAATGCTGTTTTTCCCTGTCTATTGCACTCACAAGATACAACTGTTTGATGTTGCATTTTTCAAACCTCTCAAGACATACTTTTCTGCAGTCATAACTTCGAAGATGTTTGAAAATCTTGGTGTACCATTAAATGTATTACACGTTAGTAGTTTAGTGGAAATAGCATTTTCTCGACTAGCAACAATGCAAACTGCTATTAATGGGTTTCATAAAAGTGACCTTTGGCTCCGGATGGATACGTTTATACTAACGCAGACTATGCTCTTTCATCGGTAACCGATCGTCTTTTTGTATCTGGTGATAGTTTCATTGACGAAGAACCTTCACCAAAACAACTTTCTGAAATTGTAACAACTTCGTAATTGAAAGATTATCTATCTACCAGTGGAACATTTTACATTCAGCTAGCCAAAAATAATCCGTTGCTGTGCTGTAACGGTTCTTCAGGTGGCCCTAGAAAGAAACGTCAAACAATTAATACTTCAGGAGTGCTTTTAATGGGATCACCCTATAAAACACAACTTGAAATTCTCCAAACTCCAAAAAAAGCAGAGAAGACAAAGAATGTTATAAAAATTCTTTTTGGAAAAGCTAAACGTGCCACATTGATATTGAATGTATACTCTGCTAAAGCTGAACGAGATCAACGAGTTAACGAGAAGTCAAAAACTTCAACAAGTCAACCTCATTATAGAGATAGTGTAGAGTGTATTATTTGTGGTTATGATTATGAGGAGGACATGCCAGTGAAGGGCACAGATATTTCAGATGAGTTGCACTACTACTGCAACAATTGTTAAAACTGATTTTTATTATTTTTTCAGGTTTATAACATGTAGTTGGTTATTTTCGAGTAAAATATATTTTCTAAATTATCTTGTCTGATTCCAACTTAATTTTGACCAAGACAAAAAATATAGGTTTACTATACATGACGTTAAAAACCGATTTACATTTTGCTAGAAGATATTATTTCATCTTACATGGTCCAAATTACAATGACTTCTCTTACGCGAGTAGGTTTTATCACAAAATCTTAGAATAAATATTACATGGTTTATTACAGCCATTAACATTTTCATGTCAAAAACGTTAAACTCAAAATACACAACTTTCATATCTTAATATGTGTAACAGCCATAAATAAATTTTGAGATTCGTGTATAATGGATAATTTATTATTACCAATTTATTATTTTTAGGAATAGCTAGAAATATCATACGTAACGCTTAAAATACATTTTGCCGTTGCAAATGTTACCTCGATAGTAAATAACCATTAAATCAACAAAAATATGGAAACTGTAATCTTTACACAGTTTAGATTATGTATACATAAATAAAACACTTTTCTATGAAAATCTGCATTTATTTATATTTGCTTTTTAAACATTTTATGAGCAAGCTGCATTACTATATAAAATGTGTTAAAACCTCTTAGCTTTGAGTAACTACAACAAAAGATTATTATTTTGCAATTTTATTTTTCATTCCAGTCATTTATACAGACTAGTAAAATGTTAGGTACATAAAAATTTGCAAGGTATAACCGCAATAAAAGAAGAAAGATAAAAGAAGAAGGTAGAGAAAGTGGTACACAAACACATAAGAGGGAAAAAACACAGCAATAGAAAAAATTGTACTAAAAAGATTGAACACATTTCTGGCGCGTGTCCTTCAGTCGCAGCGATAATCTCCAGAACAGCCTCACAAATTAGATATTTGTCAACTTTAACGGCCCCAGAGTCCGTGAGCGCCAAATCCTAAACCGTGTCCAAGTCCAAGTCCAAGTCCTAGGGCACCATGGGTGGCAATAGCGGCTGCTGCTGGGGCGACTGCTAGTCCTGCGGGAGCTGCAGCAATGAGACCAAGAGGATTTCCATTAGTTGTAATTATTCCTGAAGGGCCATCAATTACAGTGCCCACTCTACCTATAACGGGAGCAGCGGCAACTACGGCAGGTGCATGGGCAACGACGGCACCGGGAGCTACGGCAGCTGTCACAGCACCACCGACAACTGGGGCGGCAGCAAGAGCGCCTGCATCGGCAACAGCGGCAATTGAGCTACCGTCGGGTCCTACTATAGCAGCTTGAGCAGCTGGTCCTTTGATTGCTGCTCCTGGGGCTACTGGTCCAACTAGGGTAGCGGCTCCTCCGAGTCCGATAACCGATGCGCTGGCCGTTGATACGGCAATCAAGAAGACAACTACCTATAATATTATGATACAAGAATATTAGATGATTATTAAACGCGTCTAAAAGTGTATTAGATCTTACCAAAGATTTCATGTTGCTTGTATGTAAGGCTGTGATAGTTTTTACTCCACCCTGCTTCTTTTATACTAGAATTCAGCCTTCATTACTTCAATTATAACTCACTTTGTCTTCCGTAATCAATATATGTACAATGCACCATAAATATGCTATCCTTCTTCTAACAATAATTTCTGTATTTTTAGTAATAACTGTTTATTATTGCGTCAGGGGCGTCGTCGCTTTGTCAGCACGTGATTAGGGAACACCCTTTTCATATAAGCAGAGAATGTTATGCTCCATTTAATAAAGTGAACTATTTTTTATTTACCTTGTAAGGTGAGAACTCGTTTATACTAACGCTTGAACAATCATTTGAATTAATCAACTTATTGTTATGCAGATTTAAACGTTTCTCTTGCGATCTTCTCATGCTGGACAGTTCACAAGGTGCAATGCTAATGACAACTACTGCGCGGTATTATGTTAGTAAACAATTCATATTTGTGTTATGTAAAAATCGAAAACTTTTTTGTCTGTTTTGTTTATAAGCTTTCATTTAGGTACTGTTGACAAAAAGAAAATTGACTTGCAAAAACTACTTTTAGTTCACAAGAAATTAAACTAGAATTATTGATTAATGAAATTTCAGATTTCTGTATTAGTAAGCTTTCTCATCTACACAAAAAAATATAACAAAAGGTATGTTACATGTGAGGCGTTATCAAAATTAAACTTTAAAGTTTTTTTGTACAAATAAAAAAATCTCAGGAAAAACGTTTTTTAATAATCAGTAGACAAAATATGCAAAAAAAGCAATAACGGATTGATATGCACCTGTTTAATGTACAATTTTTATGGTTTTTAATTAGAATAGATACAAAAAGACATAAATAGTTTTAAATTGTAGTTAATTATTGATTATTGAAATTTAAACAATCTTAACCTTGATATTAATTGCATCAATCCAGCCTATACTTTTGCGGTTTTTGAATAGTATTAATCTTATGTCACAGCTGCAACGGGCTTTGTTTGTAGTAACTGTAGATTATTACATTGTAATTGTGTCTTTTATGATTTCAATCTTAAAAGAAAATAAATGAATGTTTAGTTAATTTAGTCGCAAAGATCTTTAAAATTTATAAATGTTACCCATGTCTTTGATTCTTCTTTTGCTCTAATAATGTTGTAATGAGTATGTAGATAGCATGCTGCATAAAGCTTCCTTAACTCTATGAGTCACCTACGAGTAAAGCTGAATCTTTTTGCGGTTTTTCAGAATTTTTATTACCAAGAAAACAATTTATTTGCAACTAATTTAATTACACGTTGTTAGTGCTCGAGAGCTATCTAATCAAGGCCATTAAGGATATCCTGTTTATCCTATTTCAAGTGAAACCGAACAGTCCGTAAATGCTCAAATTTTCCTTTATATGTTGTACTAATCAAAAGAAGCGACACGTATTGTTTTTTGTCTGCGTCGAATGTTCATATTTTCTATTTTATTTTGAATATGTTTATTCCTTTATTACACAACACAAAAACTTCTACCTTGAA
Organism: Ignelater luminosus; assembly: GCA_011009095.1. Lineage (NCBI taxonomy): Eukaryota > Metazoa > Arthropoda > Insecta > Coleoptera > Elateridae > Ignelater > Ignelater luminosus. Next base: position 7,490 of record VTPC01008648.1, on the reverse strand, counting down.
TTATTTTCAAGCTTAAAAATGGTCGTTTACACTATAAATACCACCATATAATTCATTTAAAAAAAACCTTTGTGTTTTAAAGGATTGTTTTCCCGAATTGCAAGTTATGTTATTGATCCGATTGTCCATAAAAATCTGAAAACATTCTACTATAGTCTCAAATGTATTTTCTATGTGCCACCCAAATTCTAGAATGGAATTCTAATTAGAACTGTGTTTTAAGAATATTTAAGTACTGACGTATGAGTGTTCAGAGAGGTACTACCTGTACGGGCAAAAATTTCCAGGCCCGGCCCAGCATGGCCCGACTACGAACAAGCTTGACGCGGAGCAAAAAGACTCGGTAACTTCTCGAAGGACCAAAAGGTCCAAACAGCCCAACGGCCCGAACGGTCTAAGAAAGCCATAACACTCCGACAGACCTGTATGGCCTGACAGGCCCGAGAGGTCCGACAGGACAAGAGATCCAAACACCCCGATAGACCCGGAGGGCCGAGAAGTCTAAAACGCCTGACGGCCAAAACGATCCGACAGGCCCGAGAAGTCCCAAAAGCCCGAAAAACCCGTATGGCCTGACAGGTCCGAGAGGTCTAAACGGCCCGATAGAACCGAGAGACCCGAAGGGTCGAGAAGTTCAAAAAGCCGTACGACCCAAACGCTCCGACAGACACGAGAAGTCAAACAGTTCAACAGCCCCCACAAGATCAAACGACCCGATTGACCGGACATAGACCCGAAAAGCCCAACAAACTTTTAAATTAAAGCTCGGCTCGACCCGAACCAAAGTTTTGATCCAGACAGTGTAAAGGCCCGACTAGACAACCCAGCCTCTACAGACTACTAGCTGCATTGTTAGGCGTATCGATGCGGATTAATGGAACTTAAAAAATAACTTTGAAGGAAAGTTTGTAGCTTTAGCTTTAAGTTAATTTTATAAAATTGTACTTAGTTACGAGTGGTTAAAGTGTCTGCACTTGTATATACTATATTCGTTTATTGTACATTATACTTGCGCCCCCCTCCAAAAAAAACGGCATTATGATGCTTCAATCCGTTCAGTATCAAGAATCACAGAAAAAGCCTTAATACGTGTGACTCCCTGCAACTCTAATAAATCTAAAAATAACGGATGCGGAATATTCTCCTGATTAGAAACTCTGTGATGTCTGTAGACCAAAAAGATTTCTAAAAGTCTAAAAATTCAAACAGAAATACGATTTAAGACCAGTTGTCTAGTTATCTGGCAAAAATAATAATTATGTTTATGAATTTAGTGTTTTACGAACTAGGTAGTTACGTAACTGACAAACTGTTCGACAGGTAAATTGAATAAAAGCTAGGAAAATAAAGATTTCACTTTTTCTTCCGGTGTTGAAAGTCTACAAATTGAAATATTAAATTCTTTGAATCTAATTTTAGCATGGTGAAACAGCAATTTGCTAGAAAACTATGCAGCTACATAAAACTATAGAAGAGAATTTCTCAGTTTTTTGATACCAAACTCGGCCGTCATCCAGAATCATCTGAAGTGTAGACAATGTTTGAGGTTTAGCATTCTGATAATGTCAGCAAGAGAAAAGGGGTATATAAAACTTAAAAACGGGTAAGTTTATGTTAACTTAAAGGATGTTACTTCTGTATTGTAAACATCCTGCATGAAAGTAAGCTTCAAGGTTTGTCAAACTGAGCCCAAAATAATTAAGTTTTCTTAGACCTTCTGGAGCATGTTCTGTTGATTCTTGAGTCTGTCCTCAGTACAAAAACAAAATAAAATACTTAAGCAATCTGTGTTTCCTTGAGAAGATTGTGAAAATGATGCTGGGTGGCACTTTTTTTGCGACATCACGTGGAAAGGTGTCTTGCTTTGAAATTGGAGGTACCACTAAAAGATTAACGATAAAAGCTAGTTTGCCTTGCCTTTTCAGTAAGAAATACTTAGAATATCAAACTTTAAGTGGTGTGACAGCTTTGGGATATTAAGAAAACTAAAGAACCATGATCTAATACTGTACTGTAATACCTACGGAATTCAGATGTCGGAAAATATTAAATGCCAAAGTGTATATAATATTTGTATAATATAAGGTTTTAGATTTTCCATCATTCTTTTCCGTTTCTTGCTTTTGGTTTCCAGGCCTAAAGAGTCTAAATTACTTAGATAGCACATTTCAGTAGTCCTAGAATGTTACATTAAAAAAAGCAAACTCTATAAATTAAATCAACCAAAAAGTTGTAAGGAAAAATTTGTACGGTAAAAAAAGAAACAGGATTCTAGTATTAAAAAAATCTGCCAATTAGTTAGTTATTATACTTACATTTTGTGCATAAGTTGTTTGGTTAGCATAACCTAAACCGACAATAATGTATCACCATATTGTTCAACTTGTACAAGAGGCACATGCACCAGAAAAAGCTTGCTGTTGGGTGTTTTTGGGTAAACCTTACATGGGGCGTTTGACAATACAACGTTCATGTGAACCTCTTTGGTGGAACGGGGAGTTTTACCTACAGTTGTCAGGTAGATGCAATTCATTCTCACTGACGGAGAAGTTTTGTGAAGTCTCAATGGATCATCTGTTAGAGCGTTCGCAAGCCGGTGCTGTCCGCAGAAGGGAGTTCTTTCCGTTACTGTGGTGTCTTGTGCTTAAAGAGCTTCTACGTAGACTCAATAAGAAGAAACAGTTTGTAAAAGGTTACGCAAATGATCTCGTAATTCTTGTGGCGAGAAAATTCCCTACAATTATTATGCATACGTACCGCTCCCATCACTGTCCTGAAGGTACTCTTCAACCTTCCGCCGCTCCTTATTATGGTCGAGCCGGAGGCGCAAACGGCCTCATACAGGATCTGACGAAATATACGTAAGGTAGCTCTTAGATCTTTAACTATCTAGTGACAAACCGTTCGCCTCTCGCTACAAGGAGTAACTACGTTACTTTTAATATACCTTCATAAAACTGTACTAAATCTAGCATACTCATAAGAGAACTAAACTAAAACCGATGATGGTATTGGGGCATGGGCCCATGCGCTCAAACCAAGAGAGAAACTTTCGTTTTTTTTGGCAGGTATACGACAGTATTCTAGGCGAAGATTTTCTCCATGCTAGCCTGTGCACACGAGAATCTCTTTAGAAGCTACCTATATCAGTGATTAGCATATGCTCTGGCTTTGCCATTTATTACGCCGCCTTGTGCCAGAGGAATTAGGTGGCTCTCATATGGATCACTCTGGCGTAGAAAGTAACAATAGGCTGATGCCTTGACTGGGAAGAGTGTTGCTGATCGCTTCTCTTTACCGTAGCCAACAGATCTATCACCGAGTGAACTCTTCAGAAATTCCATGATGCTTGGATTAATTTGACAAACTGAGGGCAAGCTCTGAAAACTGCAAATCTTTTGCTCAAAATAAACAGGGGAAGCATAAGAATAGTTACTGGCCTTCTTAGCAGCCACGCTTATCTCAATAAGAACCTTAATACTTCGGATATTCGTATATTCCCTTGATTTTTGAAATGTTATCCACCACAAAAGAAAACATACATGATTCATTCGTTTCCTCTGGTAATTGGGAGTATAACGCAAAAAAAGGAAAACTCTTCTAAATTTGGTGTAGGACACAGGAAGGGTTACCTGATTAAAAAAGAAAGTGTTTTAATTATGATTTTATATTTACATGCTGCTGTGTTACTTACAATCAAATTACTTAGAAGCCGATTGGTAACTTTGGCAAGGTTCTTAATTGAATTTTTTTAATCAGCATCTTCTAAAATTTTCGTTATTTTTGCAGGCTTCTTGGGTTTTTCTATTAAAGTGTATATGTCACCCGGTTTTCGTGTGAAATATCCATTGGTAGACCCTAAAAGAAAATCATAAGTAAAACTTCTAAAAGTAGTTGGTAATTTTAATTATGTTGAAGTAATCTTAGGTTACTAATTAATAATTAGACTTTTATAGTTTCTAATAATAATAAGGACAAAGTCGTGTGAGTTAGTTGAGGTTAGTTAGATTTAACGCATTCAAAATGTGATAACATATTTGAAATATTTAAGATAGAAAGATTGAAAAAACTAGACAAAAAGTGGAACAACTAGAAAGAGAGAAAAAGAGAAACAACCTGATAATTACCGGATATACACCGCAAGCGAAAGATAACAAAGAGTTGAAAGATGAGTTAGAAAATTTTACCAGAGTTACGCTAAGAACTGAATCAAAAATAATACACGCAATGAAAATTGAAGACAAAACATATATGATGGAAATGAAAAATTGGGAAGAAAAGACTAAAATTCCAAAGGCAGAGAGCAGTTTAAGGCATGTGACACAAGTAAAAATCTATATAAATAATGACTTTATAGAGAAAAAAAAGAGATATAAAAATATATAAAGAAGAAAAAAGTAAAGGAAACAGTACCAAAAGTGGATACAAAAAAACTAATAGTAAACGAGGAGAAGTGGAAATAGAGTGAGAACAAAGGGGAACTGATGAAAACAAAGCGGAGGAGGGAAGACAGTTCAAGAAACTAAACATATAGAAAAATAGGACGGGAAATCTTGGTGACGAACAGGCGAGAAATAAGGATAGGGGAAAAGAAAAACAAAGGATAGTGAAGAAAAAGGCACAGATAGTAAGAAAAAAGAAAAAGCGAAGACGTGTAAGCTAGCGACATGGAATGTGCGAAGACTGAATAGGAAAGAGGTAGAACTGTGCGAGGTAATGAAAGAAACAGAAGCGGATATACTCACAATAACAGAAACGAAAAAGAAAGGTCAAGGATGTGTTGAAATGGGAGAAGGTCATTTGATGATATACGAGGTCTGTTCAAAAAGTATCGCGAATTTTGTGTTTTTTCAAAAATTATCTATTTATTCATGAATATCTATTTTGTTCCCTTCAAAGTAATCCCCATCAGATATTATACACTTGTGCCAACGTTTTTTCCAATCCTCGAAGCACTTCAAAAAATTATTTTTTGTGATCTTGTTCAGCTCCTCCTTCGATGCCGTCTTTATCTCCTCAATCGTAGCGTAGCGTCGTCCTTTCATGGGCCTCTTCAGTTTCGGGAACAAGAAAAAGTCACAGGGGGCCAGGTCTGGGGAATACGGTGGTTGCGGCATCATTAGTGTGTTGTTTTTGGCCAAAAATTCGCGCACAAGCAACGATGTGTGAGCAGGGGCGTTATCATGCTGCAAAAGCCAATTTTTGTTTTTCCACAAATCCGGGCGTTTCTGGCGGATTGCTTCGTGCAAACTGCGCATAACTTGCAGGTAATATTCCTTATTGATCGTTTTACCCAGTGGTAAGAACTCATGATGCACCACGCCCCTGCAATCGAAGAAAACTGTAAGCAAAACCAAAAGCACGCTCTTCGTCGTTCATATCTTCTCGGCCCTCTGAGAACATTTTGTACCACCGATAAACGTTGCTTCGGTCCAAGGTAGCTTCACCATATGCCACAGTCAACATTCGGAATGCGTTTGCGCACTTAATTTTGTTTTTCCCACAAAATTGGATACAGATTCTTTGATCCATTTTTTGGAATAGGCAAAAATCGAAGACGAGCCAAAACACGTCCAAGCAAAACAGCTGTCAAAAATTAACTAAACATTCAAAATGGCCGAACTTGTCGGTATAAGTGAGGGACATGAGTACCAACATAACGCCAGAAAAAATCGATAATCGAATATACGTAACCCTCGGAAATTCAAAATTCGCGATACTTTTTGAACAGATCTCGTATAGTGAAGTAGAAAACACAAAGAGGGCAGAACCAGAAGTGAAATGTATAATCAACAAGAGATTAACAGGCGATATAAGAGACTGGAGAAGCATAACTGATAGATTAATAAAACTAGAAATAGAAATTGAGAATAATATATAATAACAGTTTACGGACCAAATGAAGGAGTAATAAAGAAAGAGATAAGCAGATAAATTTTGGAGCAGACTACAAGAAGAAATAGAAGACTGTAAGGGTTTTTTAATGCCGATAGGAGACTGGAGAGTGGAAAACAAATCAGAGACATCAGAAGGTCGAGTAGGAAAATTTGGGGAAATAACAAAAAACAATAAAGAACAAAAGATAATAGACTATTTTACGTTAAATGAGATGATTGTGGGAAATACATTCTTTTAATATAAAGTACACAAGAACAATGTCAAGCAAGGACGAGAAGTCAATAATAAGTAGATCTACTAATAATAGAGGAAAATAATTTAAAAAGAATAGGGGATGTAAAAGTAAAAAGAGACTGTGAGATTGGAAGTGATCATTACCTAGTGATGACAATTATTAAAACCAAATCAACAGGAGAAATAAAACGAAAAAAGTAGCAAAAACAATAAAACACGTAGGTAAATATCGTAATGAAGCGACTGCAGAACCAAAAAGTCAAGAAAACATCTCAGAGGGACATAGGGAAGAAAATAAAACAAAAGAAGAACCAAATAAATAAAATGGATTTAGAAAAACTATGGGAAACATTTAAGAATATAATCATGGAAACAGCAACTGAAACATGCGGAACTAACAGGAATACTAACAATAAGAAAGAAACACTTTGGTGGAATAATGAAATAAAGGAAGAAGTTAAAGAGAAGAAAATCTTATGGAAGAAATACCTCAACAACAAAAACAGTGACGATTATGACTGCTATAGAAGAGAGAAAAACATAAAAATATGGTAATAGCAGCAAAAGCAAAAGCATGAGAGTAATTCGGTATAAAAATGGAAAATGATGCAACAGTCAACGCAAAGATGTTGTACAGCACACTGAAAAACTTAAGATAAGAAGAAAGAAATCCGATCGGAAACATTAAAACAAGGGGAAAATAATTACTGAAGAAAATAAAATAATGGGGAGATGGAACGAATATTTTGCAGACTTACTAGGAACTGGAGAAGTGCAGAAGGAGGAAATACCAGAAAAAAATATTCAAGAAGATGAAAGGGAAGTTGGGAGAAGGCCCCAGGAACAGATAACATAAGACCGGAAATGAGAAACTACATAGGAGAAGAAGGTATTACTCTATTACATAATATACTGAAAGCCGCATGGAAAACGAATAGAATCCCAACAGAATGTAGGACTGCAGTGATAACACCAATACATAAAATAGGCAACTACAATTTAATTGCAATAACTTCAGAAGAGTATCATTTTTATGCATGGCCCTTAAAGTATACGAAAGGGTTATTGAAAAAAGATTGAAATCAAACGAAAAGTTCATAACAAACAATGAGTAAGATAAAGTAGCATCTTGAGCCCACTTTTATTAATAATAATTATGGAACAAACAGTAAAGGAAATAAATACAGGAAGAAGAGGAACTCACTTAGGTTGCAGAAGACTAAGACCGGTAGAAATAAGTGAACTACTATATGCCGATGATCTTATAATCTTTGCAAATAATAAAGAAGAATTAAAGAGACGAATCGAAAGATGGCCAGAAGAACTTGAAAAATACAACTTGAAAATAAATACAGGAA
>VTPC01008646.1:100748-129433 GCA_011009095.1 Ignelater luminosus | reverse complement strand
ATTAAATTATTAAAACAACTGGATAGTTTTGAATTTACATACAGAATATTTCAATTTTTTATTTTAAGAATCTTAGCTTTGAGCAAGTTTATCAAGATACATTTTCTCAGAGATTTGAGATTCTACAATCTACAAGCATTTCTGGTTTTCACAGTTCCACTTTTTTTGCCTTTAAAACAGTCCCTTCATAAGGAGCAATTATCGTTCGCATAATTATATCTTTTATTGGTTGTTAATATTCTAAGCCGAGTTTTCTACGCCAACTTTAAATATAAATGAATGGAATTTATTCTTTGGATAAAGATAAACAAAATAATCTTCATATCAGCAATCGTTAGATAATGTCAGAAGACTTAAAGAAAGAAGTAAATAGATTCTGCATGCATTTTGATAGAATACACAACAAATATTCAAACACAACCTACATATTAATGGTGATACTTCCAAAGTGATCCCAGCGCTAAATTGCAGGGACCAATCTGAATATTTCTCAATTGACACAAAACTCTAAGCGCAAAAGGGAATCATATTTGCTTTTTTCTTCACAGAATCATTGCAATCAACACAAATTAGCTCCCAAACGGCTCGAGTCAATTTACTGTATGGAAATATAAACCAGAAGTGAGAAACTTGACCTCTAGGTGTCAAAAATTAACTCTAGATCAGAAATTCAACCAGAAAATTTAGTTTTGAAGTTCGAGCTGTAAGATATACGAACGTCCCTTCATTACATGATGAACTACTTTTCCTGGCATCATACGACTATCATAGAGGACTCGTTTCGCAAGATCAAGTGTTTTCTCGGCGGTACGTGGACGGACTTTTTATAGTTCTCCGTTTGTTTAATTTTTCTTCTGACATTCCGGCTTCGAGTGCGAAGCGAGGCAGTCGACCCGGTCTCCAGCGAGAGCATGGCGCATCGGCGACGAAGAGTACGGGCTCAACCACCAACGCGGTAGTCGGGGGGCTACCGCCATCCCACCCTCCAGAGTCTGTGTATGGGGGGCACAGGCCTGGCCCAATTTCCACCGCCAACGGAGCGACTTAAGGTCGCACTGCTGCATCACCCCACCGACCGTCGGTCTTCAGGAATTGGGGAGCCAGAGGACCGCGACCGCCACCCATCCTACCAACCCAAGATGCAGTAGATGGATCAACGGCCGCTCCACCACCACCCGGTGCCTGCGTAGGGGTGCGTAGGCCCGGCCAACTCCATCCAAACATCTCAGCCTCATCCGATCGGCCCGGGTAGCTACCGGGCCGTGATCACCAAATCCTTTCCTTTCCAAATCCTTGAGGCCGAGGCTCCTCGAGGTACCAACACCACTGCGCCCGGAATTCTTCGCCAATCCGCTACTCTTCCCGCCAAATCCTTTCCCGCCATAATTTCCCGCCAATAATTCCCGTTACACCACACCCACTCCACACTGTTCTCACTGGGTTTTCCGTGGTTTCCCCAGTGGTTAAGGCAAATGCCGGAACAGTTTTGCACTTCCACGGCACACTATACTCACCTAGATACCTACACACCACTACACTAACATATACACACTCTCACACTTCTCATTACACTATTTCAACACCGTTCTGAAAAGAACCGTCGCGTTGAACTCCTCGTCGTCTCTGTGTGACGGCTCGCTGGCCGTCCTTGGGTATGCCAACCAACCTGGGTCATCGACATCAACACCGGCGGGGATTATGGAGGACCTGCTTCCGGCCTGCTCCACCGTCGCCACCAACCATCACCCCGTGGACGGGCTTGCGGACTGCTTGGTACGTGACATGACATCGACTACCACCAACTTCCTTCTCCGACGCACCGCTCCGTCGACTTTCCTATCCTCCAACATTCCTCATTTTCCAGGCTTAAGAGAGGTTAAGTCCTCTAAGGAGCCAGCCGCCTACGGCGGTAAATTACATTGACTGACTGACTGACTGACTTAATTTTTCTGTCATGATGATACGTACCGAGACGACTTTTCGACACTGTACTTATCTACAGATAGGACCCCATCTACCGCTCTCCGCGAAACAACCGAGCGATACAGATAGCGTCTCCCGCGCTACGTTTATATTCGAGGGGTCCGGGGCATCTCCGGGCCGACTATTATTATTAAGGTTTTTTTGGTATGGTGCCCAGTCGTGTGCAGACTTTAGTAGTGGTTTCTCCGCTCCACTGTCTTTTCGTTTCTGGTGATCTTCCGTTGGTTTTCGTTTTCATAATTACCGACTGTCAACCTTCTTGATGTAATCCGGAATCACCCTACGATCTTGCTTTGTTGTTGGTAGTCTTCTTCTGCTACTGCCACCGTTTCGTGCTACCAAGTATTAACTATGCCCACTACGAAGCCGGCTAATTAATCAACCAACCACATCTACCAGTATATTCTCATCAAAGAGTAACACATTACGAATGTCTAATCAATCACAGTTTTAATTTTTTCGTTCACAAACAAGAGAATTATAATAATTTGTTTCTATTTTGTTTAATCTTTATTTATGGCTTCCTTTCGTTTTGCCCTTTTTATTTTGTTTATTTTTACTTTATTGTTTTTCCTTTTCTTTATTAAATTTCTTTTTGGTTTGTTGATTAAAATAAAACCAAGTAGTTATTTTGAGAGAGAAAAAGAGAAAAAGAGAGTTTGCAACTTTGGAGAGTCTTCAAGATTCTTCATTAGAGCACTGCTTGGACTGGCTGAACTCAATGAAGAGAGTCTTGGATACTTCTACTGGCCAATGGAAATTTTCCAGTTGGTGACACTCGTTTACTACTTTTGTTTATCACCTTTTCGTAAGCAACTAGATTCGGAAATCAAATGTTGCCAATTTGCAAGGTCACTGATTTATATCTACTCGATTTGCGTTTCGCATTCACTGTCGCGAGCAGTACCGCGGAATTACTGGTGTTGTGTACTAACCACTCTCTAAGTATTCTTTTTGCATTGCATTCAAAACCAAATCTTTGGCTATCATTTTTAGTACGCTTGCGCTTTTTGCTTTTATGTTCAGTACTGAGAAGTTTCTTTACGAGCAGGTCATCGAAATTTAATTTTTCTCAGCGTCGAAGATCATAATGCTTTGGAATGATCATATTGTTTTGTAGTTGGACTCTAATTTCTCTGCTGAATTATTTTGAAGTTTCCTTCACGCTGCTAGTTTTTTTTGTTTTTACTAGTTTTATGTAAATCTTGAATTATTGTTGTATCCGTTTTGCTTAACGCGTTCATATATCATTTTGGAAATTAAATTTGTCTGAATTGCTGGGTATGTCGGATACAAACGTGATGTTTTGGCCTATCGTGACCAAGGAATAAATGTGAAGCAAAATCTTTCCTTTAAAAACTTGACACATGTCATGTGAATGTTCAGCCTTTGTTTTACACAAAAGCGACATTACGTTCTACGTTTTCTATTTTGTTCATCTAAATGATCCTTAGCTTTCTCTTAAGGTCGTCAATCTACTATGTTGGTGCAAACAAAATGCTTTACAGTTTCTGACAAAGTAGAAACTTTTGTAATGTGTGCGTATTGTTGTGTGAGCTTGAGAGATAAACGTGCAGTTGTTTAAGTTACTTAGTATAGTGTGAATTAAAAACTAAAAATTCATCTCAAAACAGTTGAATAGAAATGATAGAAATTTAAGATTTAAGTTAATTTAATTAAGGTTAAGGGAAATAGAAATACAAAGATAATATTAATCTTGAGTGGCATTACTAATTAATACATCAGAGGGCATCAGTTACAATGCTCCTCTAAGTTCAAAACAAGCAAGTTTAGAAGTTAGGTTAAGTTGTCAGATACTAGTACGCAAAAGGGAAGTGCAGTGGCACTAACATCTGCATTTAGCAAATTCACATTTAACAAACATTCATGTGTAGCACACTAAAACTTGAACTGAAATTGAACTCTGTGCATGTTTGAATCTAAATGTTTAAAAACACTTCAAAGTAAAATTTACAGAGCGTTATTTCGCTTTGATGTTGATGTAATTTCGCTTCTAACTTTTAAGCAGAAGTAGAAAACTAAAAATTTATTGATAATTAACTCCCAAAAATTTCCTTTCGAGTTATTCGCTAATGTATTCGAGATATGTAAATTGAAAAGTTGGTTGTTTCACTCTACTAACTCCCTTAAGTGGATTTTCAAAGTTGTATGCGTTCAATTTAGAAGCAAACAAAAATACTACATCTAAAAATTACCTTTTTTATGTGTATTCGTTCCGTTTTTATTATCATCTCAGTGGTTAAAAATTGAAGAAGATACAAAACCAGCGAGTCGTTATATAAAAAGTTAGAAATTTAAAACTCAAATATAGAATTTCACAAATAACAGGCGCAACAGCGTAAATTGCACCCCAAGGTGTTTTTTAACTTCTTTTAACTAAATTTTTCTACCAAGTGAGTGTGTTAAAAGAGAAAATTGCGGTTATATTAAACACATTGAAATGGGAAATGAACACGAACAATTTTGTGATAAGCGCGCGAACGTGGAATGGTTTTGTTAAAATTCATATTAAATATGACTCTGTTGGGAGTTAATTCCACTATTTCATACAATACAAAATGATTAATTCCGATGGAAATTACATAAATGTTTTAGAACAATCTTAAAATGCAAAACAAAATTCATGTAGAGTGAGAGAAACGGTGTGTTGTTTTCGTAATTAAAATTTCGTGTTGTTGGTTTTCATATTTCAATTTCAAATTTGATTATCATTATTGTTTCGAGAAGGAAAACGTTACTATAATAAAGATTTGTCACAGTTTTGAAAGCTATTAAAGGACATTTCGAAGAAACAAAGAAAGATTAATTAAGAAAGTTCCTCGAACACGCAACTTCAAATATAATCAAGCACATTCTTACTAATAATTAAATTATATTTCTAGTCTCCGTGTTCTGAATTACAACTCTCGAGCAAACCAATAAAATCTAATATAATAACTCTTAACTCAGCAATAATTAAGCGAAATAAGTATAGATCTTCAAGTAATAGTCGTATCACTTTGACTTCAAGAAGCAAAAAAAACAAAATAAAAATAATTGAAATTCTCTTGTAGATGTAACTTTAGATTAATCTTTTTGAAATTTAAACATCCTAGAATATTAAAAAATGACTTAATTACAACGTGCATCGTATTAATGTTAAATTAGGTATCTAACAGTGACGGCTAGTAAATAAAATTCAGGGTAGGCTGATCAAGCGGTTGCCACTAATATTATTAAGTGAGGATCTCAACTCAACGTGACCCGAAAGAAAAATCCAGCTTGTCATATCCCTCACATTCTCTCAGTAAGTGAAAAGACGCTTTATTGCCCTTCTCACATTTAGAGTATATTCGGTCTTCCTCCGCAGCTAGAAGCGGCAAGTGTCTTCTTTCTTTCAGTCTCCTGGGTCTAGACGTTCAGGGTCGATGCAATGTTTTCAAAAACCGTTCTGGCTTTAAGCAAGTGTCTGGTGAGTTCATACACCTAGAGGATAATATCCTCCTTTATTGTAGAGAGCCTCTACACTGTTTTCTGCTCTGATGTAAAGCTTGCACTCCGTCGTCCTCCTCTGTGTGCCCCACCAATAAGATGGCATAAACTTATCATCCATACGTGATTCATCCGTTTAGAAAATTGATCTGTCCACTTTTCCAGTATTCCTTAATTGGGACTGTGATGAGAGAGACCTTTTTGTGCAGCTTTAACCAATCTTCCGCCTGGGTTACCCTGTAGGTAGATAAAGGTACTTTCTTTTTCAAGTCATAACTCCTTATTCAAGTTGGAAGATCTGGTAGTCCCAGTAGTGCCTCGAGTGCGGTTTGCTTATAGACAGGCTAATCGTTGAAACTAGCTAGCTTTTGAGCAAAGGTGACCGAGTCAAACGATACTCTTGATAATAACCTTAGATTGCGACTTTCAATTTAATTTCCTATCTAAGGTTACTTCTAAGTATTTGACTTCGTGCGCAAGCGTTAGAAGTCTTCCACACAGTATGAGTTTTCTCAAGCCTCCTATTATATTTTTGTTACACTATCTTTCACTTGCAGTCGACGTTCAGAAGACAACGGATAACTTTTTTCTAATGCCGAGTTCACTAAACTGACCTCCGGTTTGCAGTGCTTTGCAAATTGTAGCCACTTTTGCTTTATCAATTTTTTTCTCAATATCGTTAAACACTGCAAGAGTCACTTCCTCTCAACTTTACGCTCTATCATGTGGAAGGGATAGAGGTAGTCGAATCCCCTGTCAAAAGATGTCTATCAATAATTCTTTTCAGAGATTTAAAGACAAAAGGCCTAAAAAAACTTGTTTACGGTGTAATCTATTTTTCTGCTTTGGAATGAAGACCACTTTGGCCCTTCTCATTGTCAACCTGGCTATATATATTCCTCTCATTCAAGTGAGAAAGCTACCAAAGTCTTTCTGCAGCAACTTTGGGAATATTCCGTTTAACCCAACTGACTTGAAAGGGTTGAGCTCGGTTAGCGCCCATGAGATGGCGTTATCTGATAGCACGCTTTCAGCAAACTACCTAGTGGTTCTACCAATAGTACTATTTGGATTTTGAAGGCAGTCTCAAACTAACCTTGATAGTTTTCCTTTATGACTTAAATCAATAGTACAACCTGAAATACTGTAAGACTTATCTTGGAAATTTTGTAATTCCACTGTCAGTTTTAAATTCGACTGGCGATGATTTTGATTTGGTTTTACATTTTAGTCAATCTAGAAGTTACAGAGTTTGTTGAAATCTTACCTTGCAGGTTTGTTTCTGTTAATGAATTTGCGACAATGTTTTCTATCATGGTACGTCCCTGACTAGGTCCGGTCTGTCAGTTTCTATTGCATTTTAGCCTGTACGCTTCTATTCTGGCCTTGGTCTTAACAATAATATGAAGAGGATGGATGTTTTATTAAATCTTTCATGGTTGGCTTCCTTCCAATGACTTTTGTCGTACAGAAACAAGCTAGTCTTTGAAGTTTAGTTAATTACGACCAAGATAGTTTGTCTTTGGACAAACTATCGATCCGTAGGGTCCTACCACGACTGGGTACAGCAACTGTACTAGTACTACTAGGTTTTGCCCAATGCTCATTTTGTTACCACAAGGGATGTTCTACCTTTGTTGACAAATTCTCGCACATTTGCATGTACTATTGTTGTCGATTGTCTGTTCAAAAGGTTTGGTACTCTTGTTTCTTAACGCCTAGTCTTTTACTATCCTTTTGGCATATTTTCAGAAACAGACTATAGTAGGATAATAGAATTCCCGCTTGCAGTCATGCTTTAGCCGCCACTAGTTTCAACGTTTCATCTGATGGTGATGATTGTATTTTTCTGCCGTGTACAATGTTGCTTATGTATATGTATGTGTTGTTTTCTACTCTACGTAGTCGCCATGATTAAAGTGTCGAGAAATCTGTCAAGGTGATTTCTTGATTTTCTTCATAACAAAAGACCTTTTCGATATTTTGATGTAAAGGGTCTTCTTGACCATTTCCAACAAAATTGAATACGTCCTGTTGCTAGATTTGTTTTTAATAGTTTACAAACTATTTGAAGTGTTTTTTCCTTGCTGTAAGAGCACTGAAATAATCCCATCTGATCCATGTGCTTTGTAGAGATTAAATGAGTTTACAACCCAAATCGATTTCTCTTTTTGATTTCTTCAAAGTAGTACTTTGTAGAGTCAGATTCTCTTAATTGCAGGATCAATTGTAATTGTGTTTGGAGAAAGAAAAAAAAGTTTTAAGTTTTAAGTTTTTAATTTTTTTAGTAAAGTTTACTCTACAAAACTTTTTGGCCTTATGAATTTGTTTATTATAGACCTATTGTAGCTTTTTTCAAGGAAGGGAGTATTTTTTGGACATTAACATATCCTTTATTGTAGGAAGCAACGTGAATATCATCCAATTGACATTTTGCGTTTTTTCTGATACTACAGCGTTTGATGCCGATGCCTTCTGCTTCTATGTTTGTAAATTTTGAGTTATACTGAGTCATGAAAACGAAAAATGTGAAATCGTTTAAGATTCTCTCTGTTTCTGTTTTTAACCAAACACAAAGTTACTCCCAGAATGGAAATCAACATTTACAAGCCAGTCTTTTGCTTCCATGTTCGAACGTGGTATCAGCTAAGAAGCATGTTTTTTACCCTGTCGGCCAACTTGTTTTACCTTTCTCTCATCGAAGATCGGTTTTAAGAGTATCATAACAGGTTCTGTTGGATTCTTGAATAGGATCGTCTGAATCTTATTTCCATTGTTTTTTGCCTTATGTGAATAAGCTGTTGAGAAAACTCAAGAAAGAGCAGATGATATTCCAATCTTGGTTACTTGGTCAGCGGAGAGGTATCAAGACAAAAAGGGTAGGCTGAAACCAAGAAGTAACCTAACATTGGAAAAAGACTTAGTCAACTTCAAAGACTTCCAGGTATTGGCTAAAAATGCGTAGCTGGTCAAAAACCCTGTCACTTTTACATACAATACTGAAAGTGAATGCAAAGTTTTAGTTAAAAGATTTTTCATAATATTTTCACCGCTTCTTAGTCCTTATGCCTACTCAAAGCTCTTCAAGGTGTAGAATTTGTAATTTTTTCAATTTTGCTTTAGAGGAAGTTGTATTTGAACGTGAATTGATTATATGTAAAACCTTAATTGTGTTCCATGCTTGTTATTTGATTTCCCATGTAATATAAATTTTATTCTTACCGTGTCTTCATTAATAAATTTTTCTATCACTTAGAATATACCTACATTTCTTATCGGTTTAAAATCTTCGTTGGGAAATTTTTAAAGAAAGAAAAACATTTATTTATAGCACACAAAGGATGTACTGCTGATTTTCCTCACATCATTAAATTTAACAGCACTTTGATACGCGATAGATGCTGCTTAAAGGGAAAAATAAACATTTTAAAGTATACATAAAGTACACACGTGGGTGAATGTTATTTGGAGGACGTATCCATAAACGGTTGTCAAGTAGTTCGACATGCTTTTCAAGTTACTGTGTATGAAACTACAAATAGTTTATATCAATGTATACACTTGACTTGTCAGAGGATAGCAATGAGGAAATTGACAAAGTTTTGACTGAGTTTAGTTCTTAGCTTCAACATGAACAACCGCGAACTAAACTTACAGCTTTCAATAGCTAGAACTTTGTTCATTTATATCTGATTATAAATTTTCAATATATAAAATTTATTTACTACGTCTTTCTATTTTTTTCAGTGTCACCACAAAGACCTAGAATAGAATATAATGCTTCGCAAGTTTTACCTGGGCACAATTTAACTGCATTACATGGAGAGGTTGCGGCCATTAAATGCGTGTCCCATTATGGTAATCCACCTCCTGTCCTTAAGTGGTTTCTAGGTAAGTAATTAAGTCAATAAATTAAGTTTTTTGTTTATTGATAATTACCACGTGAATATAAATTTCTAATAATTTTTTTATTAACCCTCTGAAACTTTGTTCACTTAATTACAAAAGTGCCCTTGACATTGAAGGAGATTAAAATTAAATAAGCTTAGGTCTTTATGAATTCTATATCTTTTAGGATCATAACAGATGGTACACTTCTTATATTCATTACAAAATTTACTCAAAAAATTCTTGTACAAAAGTAAGAATAAAACCAAATACATTTTGTACGAGTAGAATAAAAGGCTCGAAGTTGTAAAAGCGTTCGAGCCAAACCGGCAGCACTTTTAGTCTTAAGCATAAACAGAGATCCGAGCGCTTCTTATCAGTCAAAATCAGCGTATTATGATGACATTTCTTGTGAACGAAGACGTTTACAGAAGACTTCACGTACAGTACGGTGATGATGATGAGACCGTCGATTCTGGCAGAGGTGAACGTCAGTATCAAGAGTAAATACTACCTTACTGTGGATAACGCTCTCTAAACAAAAAGAGCTTCTTTTGATCACTAAAAGGACAGCGCACAACTTATACATTACAGAAACTTCGTTGGGAGACAAGTCACATTCTCCTTACAGTCCTGACCTTGCTTTAAACGATTTCCACCTGTTTGAACTATTGAAAGAGTTGCTGGAAATCTTTCTACGCTGTTGGTATCCACACATTAGTGAAACTCATAATCAAGAAACTCACCCACGCTGGTCTGTTTGAAGGCAGAGCTTGACTGAGAACCAGCATAGATTTTTGACTTTACTCGGAAGTGCATGACTAAAGCCTGATACCATTCACTTAACACTTAGAGTCTAGTATTTATTTATTATCTAAGTTTTATAGTATTTTAAAGTTTTGCTCTTCTTTTGTTAATTTTTTTTATTATTCTATTTTCTTTGCTATTTTGTTTAATATCTTATTACTACTTAAAATATATTATTATTATTTCTAGAATTATACAATAGTTGTGTAATACTTCTAGTGGAACACACTATTGTTATATTAATAGGTATCTTAAAACATCTGGGAATGCAAAGCAAAACCACAACGAAGTCTTGTTTTGTTATTTTTTTCAAATTTTGGCGGCCATTTTCACCATGTTCCTGAACTAAAAGTATACGTTTCTCTTATTTTTTGATGTAGAATAAGATTCTAAAGTAAACAAAATTTTTTTAAAGATTTTCCAATTTTCGGCGGCCATTTTGACCATGTTCCCGAAGCGTTATCAAAAAACGAAGATACCACGTTGTCTTTAGTTTCTGATGCAGAATCCAAATCTGAAGTCAAAATTTTAAAATTTGACAAAAATGCGGAAAGACAGACAAACAGACGATTTCGCAAATTCAGTAACGACTTGTGGATGGTAAAGTCCTACCTTGGACTACCACAGGTGACATGTTGGAAGGCAGAATCTGAAGTTTTAAGTTAGTCTGGAGTAGCTTGACTAAAACTTGACATCATCTACTTAAGAGTTACAAGAACAGGTTTGACTGATGTTTAGATTCTGGGAAGGAATAACGTCCGACAGTAGTCTACCAACGGTGGCCTACTGTCTGATTCCGATTGTGGAATGCTTCAGTTGACTCGTTGAAAAACAAAGTTTGCCACTATTGACTTGATATTTAGGAGTACTATTCCATCATCGATAGATATTTGTAACTGATAACTAGGACTTGATGGCTAGGTAGGTTGGCCTGCTGAATGGTAAACCCTGACAGTTGGCCCAACGCAATGGTGGGTCACAGGCCACTCTGGAAGGTTTTTCGATTATGTTATCAAAGCTTGAAGTGTGTCTAAAGCAGCCTCAATCAACAATCACCTTTCGCAACTAATAACTATGGTTTGCTGTTTACGAAGTGGGGAAGAATGAAGTCCATTCGTAGTTCAACACAGCCTGGCTGTGGACAACTGCAAATGGTCTGGTGGAAAACAAAGCCTGACCGTGAACCAACACAGACTTATGTTTATCCAAGTTTTAACCTTGCAGAAAATGGCATAGATAAAGTTCGATAACATTCTTTTGATGCTTACAAAAACCATTCAATCAACGATCCCCATTTCCCATTCACCAACTAATAACTATGATTTGATATCCAGTGGAGAGAGAATTAATTCGACCTTGGAGCTACCGCCTGATCATGGGCCTCTGGCTTACGTTGATCAGTCTTAAATCTGCATCAAGTAACATAACCAGAGCTCGATGCAATTCGATTGAAGTTTACAAGAACTATTCAATCACTGATCCCACTCATAATTGATCGTGATAGAAATGATTTTATGTTCAAAGTTTGGCGGATGATGAAGTTTGACTGTGGCCCGGTAGAGATAGTCTATTGAAAAACGAAACCTGACCATGGACCATTAGAAGCCTTTAGCCTATGTTTATCTAAGTTTTAAATTTACCTTGAGTAAATAGCACAGCTAGAGTTCGATACCATTTATTTAATGTTACAAGAACTATTCAGTGAACGATTTCCATTCATAACTTACGAGGGCGGTTCAGTAAGTACCCGTGTTTGACGACAGAAGGCGTTCCTGAGGGAAGTTGGTGTTATCATCGTGTGCTGCCATCTATCAAACGACGGTATAACAAATTGCAGACTGATTGATAGGTTAGTTTGGATTTGACAGCCATTTGAGTAAGACGTGTTTCGTGATTTTAGCTAAGATGGAAAAAGAGCAGTATCGTTCGGTAATTCGCTTTCTGTTTTTGGATGGGAAAAAATGCGAGGAGATAAAAGCAAAGTTGGATGCTGTTTATGGGGACACTTCGCCATCTATGACCACAGTTATATATTGGTTCGACGAATTTAAACGTGGGCGAACATCCGTTTTTGATGAGGAGCGACCAGGACGCCCGGCAGACGTAGTTACCGAGGAAATCATTCAAAAAGTCCACGACATGATTCTCGCTGATCGACGAACGAAAGTGCGTGAAGTAGCAGAGGCCGTAGGTGTGTCGACCGGAACGGCAATTAATATTTTACATGATAAGTTGGCGATGAAAAAATTGTCGGCGCGATGGGTTCCGCGATTGCTAACGGTGGACAACAAGCGGATGCGGCTGTTAACTTCGAAGCAGTGTTTGGAGCAATTTAAGCGAAATCCGAAGGAGCTTTTGCGTCGAGTTGTCACAGTTGATGAAACCTGGATTCATCATTACACACCAGAAACTAAGCAACAATCAAAACAATGGATTTCTCCCGGTGAATCTGCTCCAAAGAAGGCGAAGATGGTTCCATCGGCCGGAAAGGTCATGGCGACGATTTTTAGGGATGCGAACGGCATCATCCTCATGGATTTTTTAGAAAAAGGAAGAACGATCACTGGACAATACTACAGTGAGTTATTAGACAGCTTCGACAAAAAATTGAAGGAGACACGGCCGCATTTGGCGAAAAAGAAGGTGCTGTCTCACTACGATAACGCACCAGCACATTCATCCGAAGTTGTCGCCGCCAAACTGCATGAATTGCGTTATGAATTGCTGCCGCACCCCCCGTATTCACCCGATCTGGCTCCCTGCGACTTTTTCTTGTTTCCTAACATGAAGAAACGAGGAAGTCATCGCCGAGATAGAGGCGTATTTTGGAGAGTTCGACAAATCCTATTTTTTGGAGGGGTTAAAAAAATGGCAGGAACGTTGGGAGAAGTTTATATTTCTAAAAGGAAACTATGTTGAAAAATAAAAAAAATTTTTGAAAAAAATTGTGTCTTCATTTCTAACACGGGTGCTTATTGAACCGCCCTCGTACAATTGGTTTCATATCTAGGGTCTGGGAAAAGTCAAAGTTCAACTGTAGACCACCATAAGTGGTTTGTTAAAGCGTGATGTCTGACCATGGGCTTCCCGAGGTAATGCAGGGAAGCTTGACCGTCTTTGCCTCACTTTTATCAAAGTTCTAAGTTTACTTGTAGATTCATAACTAAAGCTCGATATAATAACACATAAGGTCTACAAAAACTCTTCAATCACCCATCATCATAGATGATAACTATGATTAATATTTGGGATCTAGGATAGGACAAGCTAAGCCTCACCTTGGGCTCTTGCAAGTGGTCCAGTGGAAAATGAAGCTTGACTAGATCATTGCAGGTTTTTTTAGACAACTAGAGCTGACCTAGAGCCGCCAAAAACTTTTGGCTTACGTTTATCAAAGTCTTATGTGTGTTTCAAGTGGCATGACTACGAACCATGTTACGAACATACCTGGGTGTCTCTGTCAACGACGGAATAGCTTGGAAAGCTATTCTTTTCTCGTCAGTACGTGTACTGGAACTTCGATAGTTCCCCGTTGATTTGCTGCTTGTAGTTGACAGCTTCTTTTTTTAAATTTAATTTTTTTGTCTATAACAAAAGAATTTGCAGAGTGTTTCGTTTTTAATTATCTCAGGATTTGTTTAACCCTTTGTTGTTTTATTTTCGTTTTTTCTTATTTTCAACGAACTCCGATAGGAGTCGTTACTGAATTTGCGAAGTCTGTCTGCCCTTCCGCATTTTTTTAAATTTTGAGATTTTGATTTTAGATTTGGAGTGTACATCAAAAACTAAAGACAACGTGATGTTTTTGTTTTTTGATATCACCTCGGTAACTTGGTCAAAATGCCCGCTGAAGTAACAAGTAACAAAACGAAGTTCCTTGTGGTTATGCTTTGCATTCCCAGATGTGTTTTCTTACTTCAGACCACTTTATTCTTTTTTTTTGTTGCTGTTGTAAAATAAAACAAAACAGATCATTTTCAAGGAACGTAGATTTGGGCTTAAGAGAGTTCTGACAACTCGATGATTTTTGAAGTGATGGTGCTGTTGCTTCTTTTTCTGGAGGCTCACTGGATTTTTCAGGTGGTTACAATAATTATTCTATCAGCGATGGCCGATCATATTTGATTTGATGCCTAGGATCTGGAGAAGAAGAGAGTCCGATTCTCTGGAAGATTATGTTTGACAGTAGGCTACCGCAGGTACATAGGTCAGTGTAGAACTGAGCCAGACTACCACAGGTGACCTGTTGGAAGGCAAAACTTGATTCGTTTAAAACAGGCCTCGAGAAGTATTCAATTAACAATCGGCTTTATAACTAATAAGTCTACTTATTGGTAATGGCGGTTTTAGGAAATTGTCTATTTTCTCTTTGGTCGGTTGGTGAAAGGCATGACATGGTTCTAAAGTTGTTAATTGTTATTAATTTCGGAGGTGGCTAGGCTGTTGATGATTGATGTGTCCGTATAGATATTTTGTAGCAGAACATTTTATGAGAACAGCGGTGGTGGTGAGAAGAAGTTGCTTGATGGTTTGAAAAACGGTGGAGATGAAGAAGATTTATGACGTGAGTTGTTTAAGACCAAAATACCACCACCAGACGTACATGCTATGGCTGGGTGATTTGGAGACCTACTAACCTTGCTCTAAAACGACCTGGTGAGCAAGGGGGGCATCCCCCGACGGCAATAGTTGAGTCCCAAACATCAATACAAGATCATTTCTCCATGTGAAAGTACCTCGTATTATTTATTAATTATTATTTAAACAATTACTAAAGATTAAAAGTGCACCTGTCGTATGAAGACCGAGAATATTGATTAGCAAATATAAATTCAAGCCGAATTTCCACTTCTAATAAAAATTGCAATTATATTTTCTATTCATGAAGAAACGGCAAAGTTGTAGTTCACCTAAAGTGAAAAAGCTCTAACTCCGGCCCAGTACATACTTTATCATGTTAGACACAGTTTTCTACAAAAGGCAAACGATGACTCCTTGCGTAGGATGAGCAAACACAACTGCGTTGTAGGTGTCTCGAATCTGTTTAGTTGAAGTTGTAAGGGTTGATGGAGTACGTAAGTGGGTAGATAATTATATTTGTTTTGCAATTACGTACTGTAATTGTAATTACACCAAGAAAAGTTTGTTCTCAGGCATGTAAAGAATGTTTTTTGTTAAAAGCACCTAATTAACATTTTGTATTAGACTTAAAACTGCTACTTGAAATTTCAACGCGACCATTATTTTTTGTCAAGGAAATAGAACTTATTTATTCCAAGCATGTCCTGTCTGATCCTGTCAGACAACCTAACCTTGTATGTTGTAGGTCATTCTTTCAAACTGAAAAATAACAGAATCGATAAAGTTGATAAGTCGATAAAGATAAACTTGAGAATAATCTCATTTATATTTTTCTAATTTCAGATCAAAACGAAATAACACCATCTAGAAGACAAACAAATTCAACAGAATTGGATAACCCAAGAACATGGATGGCGGTGTCTGTATTAGAATTGACGATATCAAAAGAAAACCACGGTCGTACCCTAAGATGTGTAGCAGTCCACGAATCTTATTCGACAAAATCGAGTAGCATCGAGGTTCGATTGGACGTAATGTGTAAGTCTCACGAAATGTGTCTCTCTTATTTTTAACACCAATAATCAAACGTCAATCGGTTCATTTTCTTTTATTGTAACCTATTTTCAAAACGAAATGATCTTGATTAGGTGTCAGAAAAGGAGGGTTGCCTTTTTTATATTAAATGAAATGAGGATCTGAAAACGAAAAAGAGATTGCATGAAAATGTTGCTTGAATGTTTCCATTACGGCGATTGTTACTGCTCTTTGATGTTTAAAATCGATTTGGGATTGGATTACCGCTGAAGCTGTTTATGTAAAAATTTCTTTGTTTTTTTCTTGTTTAATAAAAATCAAAATCTTGATTATATTCGAATTAATTTATTATTTCTCTATTTTTATTGGACGTAATTGCTCCCTTGTTATTTTTCGATGCCACCTTTTAGTGCGATTACCATAATTTTCCACTAAAGCGCTCCAAGTCGCTCTAGAGAGAGAGTTAACGTGACAGCAAGATGCATTTTTCAGAGTTTAATAAAACCAAAAACGCCTTTGGGCCTCGTTCTGAGACTAATTAACGTCCTTATGCGCACCATTTTCGCTCTTTTATTTGTCTTTGCCATTAATTAAAGTCCCGGTTTTTTGCGCACCAATACCGTTGAAGTTCCTCTTTTTTAAACACATTCGAAAGTTTCGAAACAATAGAAGGAAGGGCTTTGTAATACTTATATACTATACGTGTATATACCGTAAATGGCCTTAGGTGAAGAAGAGCTCTTTCCCTTGGATGACATCACATTCGACCCAAATGTAGCTAAACTAATGTTGAAAAAAATGTAATGTAGCTGACTGAAGTCGATAATGGATATAAAGTTCGTACAATAGACTTCATCTCGTAACGTCGGCTCCACACCGCATTGATACTTCACTACACAACCCTCAAACATTCTGCAAACTGTTTTTACACCGATACTGTTGATAGAATTCCTATCAGTGATAGATGAAGAGAATAAGTTGAGTGAGCGAAAAGGGGTGATTTTTACTGTTCATTTGCGTTTTTTTTCTTTTATTTTTTGCGAAAGTCTTCTGTAATAAATTTCTAGGTAAGCCCCGTTGAAATACTGTTCTAATAAAAGTTTGAAAAAACAAACGAGAATGCAATTCATTATTCTAAGCTGAAAGGAAAAGATGTACCTGCAATTGTCCTTTTTATTGCACCCAAAAATTTATTTTTGTTTTCAAAAAAATGAAATTATTCGGTAAAACCAGAATAAATTTTTTTATTGGTTTATCAGTTTATCACTAGTTGAATAATAACAGTTGATTGTTATTCCCTCTACCTAAATATCAGGCGTAGCAGCAGCTAACACAGTGATACAAAGGTCGTGGTTGGACAAGCGATAACGTGATCACGAAAAAGAAATTTTCTTCCTGCAATGAAAGTCGTGAGTTCGCTTTTGACGTAAGAATCTCAATTGAAAATCATCACCACAAACTGACAAAAAGTGACCAAAACTCAAATTTGATCAATATTTTAATTTCTGGTCCATTATATTTTCACTGTCTAATGAACCCCCGATCTGTTGTTTTTATCGCAAGAGATTTCCAAAATCATGAAGACTCTAATTAAAACTGTAAGACTTGCTTCATTAGACTCGTAAATTTTATTTTGCTGTAAAGATAATGCCGGTTTACACGGATGGGCGCAGCATGTATGCGGTATTCTAGAAAGCGCAGTGTTTAGGTTAGGAATCTGCAGCTCGATATATTATTGCGAGCTCTTGGCAAATTACATCGATAGTAGGTCAGCTTTGATGACTTTAGAAGCAATAAGAAATTCAACTCGGTTTAAGGACAGAGTATAGAATAGTTTCAAAAAAAAACGTTGGCGCAAGTACAACTCAACTTCCGGGGAATTAAGTCGAATAAGTAAAAACGAGAGGGCAATGAATGTGTGTAAAGAAATGCGATCGATGGCTTGATAGGAATAAACTGCAGCTTCTCACAGACCATTTTGATCCCACCTGGCCCACATAGCAAAGCAAACCAAAGACGCATGCGACTGCGAAACGGGATTTAGACAATGCAGAAAAATTAAATGGAATGGAGTGGTCCAGAATACGCGAGTTCACGAGTCAAACGCTTAACGGTAGTAAGGGAGCAAAAGGTGTCTTCTAAGTAGGTCTCAATCAAACGGGAAACAGTTGGAGGGATGGAAGCAAATAACTAGGAAATTGGGCAAGCTAGGAATGAAGGTGCTAGATTAGAACAGAACGGATAGACAGGAGAGAGTTAACAATAAAGACGCAGGTTGATATTTCTAGCAGCATCCACACCTTCTGTTTTGGTAACATCATTCCTTTGCTGGCGTTATCTTTTTTGCTAGATGAGTTTTTCAGCCGCACAATAAATATTTTCAATGGCTAATTCTGAAGGCTGATGAAGAAAACACTTTGGGCGGTCGGAACTGGTCGACGGAATAAACCGGCGATAGACCACTTTAAGGGGAACTTCAGCAAAGAATGTGGTCTTTGGGCAATCTAGCACCAATGCGTTAGCAATTCTTGGTGGTCGATTTTTTCTGATTCTGTTTTGCTGTCCCCGAAAAAGCTACAGAACAAATAACCAGAATTTCCAAAATGTCGCCGTAATCGTGTTATTCTGAGCCTGCAAGCCAATCCAGGTTTTTCCATGTGAGAAAAATCTGTAAAAGAACCTATTCTTCAGGTGGAGTGTAAAGCAATGATTTCTGTGTGACTACGATGAGTTGCAAATTAGAAATCCCTATCGAAGATTGTAATACCTTTGAGTTTGACTAATTTCTAATGATCATTACAAGGTGAAAACAAACTAAGCTTTTGAGCTTAATTTAAAGATTTTTGCCTTGACTACGAATCCATCTCAGATTCATTTTATTCATTTTTTTAAATTTTATCCGGCTTATTAACTCGTAATTTGATATGGAGCTTCCTTAAGATCTCGACAATCTTGTCAAGAGATCTATCATCTCTGTTTCATAATCAAGGTGTGTTGCTTTCTCTCTTTAAAGAATTATCTTGGCTTTTAAATTAAAAGAGTTTTTGGGCAAATCTGGCCCCCGAGACCAAATGCAAGCAAATTTATCAGCAAAACTCGATATTGAGCAATTTCATTTTGGCGTTTGAGCTGTAAGTTATGTGAACGTGTTTTGGACACAGCAATTTTATTCTATCCCAATGTGTTTACCCAAGAACCATATAAATTTATTTCTAGATAAATATACTATAGAAAGGAATAATTTATAATGCACCGAACTAGTCAGTTGGCGACCTTAAGTTGGTAGAAAAATGGAAAAAACTAAAAATGCTACCTTGAACTGAAGCATTCTTCTAAGCTGATAAATGTTTTAAAAAAATTATCAATTAAGTAGCTAGCGAACTTTTATTTATTAGTATTTGAGACAAAACGTAACGAAAACTTTTTTTCTTTTTACTAAGAGAAGCAACCACAAGATGACTAGATAAAAACACTACGTTAATTCCAGCAACGTGTTAGTTGTCTACCTCTTATCGTAACGTTTAGTTCATTATTACAGGATTTAATTATAAAATCTCAAAGAGAAACTTTACAGACATTTTTTTCCGCGTATTCACCTTTTTTTCCGTAATTTTCTGATGTCTCTATTAAAATCAAGTGCTGCATGTCGTGCCGTCGGTCGTCGCGTCGAACTCGAATTTAAAACCCAAATTTAATTTTATTTTCCTGGCTATATTCATTTATTTTTTAAATTGCCTAACCTTTTTTTGCTAAATTCATTTACGCATTTATCCCCTTTAATCAACCGTTTTCCTTTTCCGATCTCAGAAGTCTTAAGAAGTGAAAGTGATGTAAATTCCATGTCATTCTCATATGTCAGACATGATTCCCCTTATCGGCGTTACAGTTCATAGAAGCAGGAACAAAACCGATTGAAGTAAGTAATGTAGAGCGAAGGGAATAGCAAATCTCGAGGATAACTTTTCATCTTAAGCTGTCGGGATTGTGTTAGCAATCCACGCAGACAAAGGAAAAGGACAGGAAAACAATTCTAAACATCACCACCAGCTGTCAGTTGATATCTCGGTCATTGTTATCTATCGCACGAGTCGCTCGATACCTTCAGTCTTCTCGAACTCGACAAATGATGGGTGTGCGAGCACAGCGAGCTAACCAGGATATCATCAACATTTCCGCGAAAACTTTCACTCTGTCTGTAATAGACGATAACGCGAACCAGCATGGAAAGTAGAATCCGCAAAAGCTCTTCTTCGAAAGGGTGCATTTCTACCAGCAACCTACTCTTGCAAACAAAAAATAAAAATCAGAATTAAATTTATTTTTTATCTTTCTCTTTTTAATCGTATTTTAGCATATTTTTCATGCACACGTATATATGTAAAGCCCGGAAAAATAAAATATTGCCGTATTTACACTTGGATTATATTGTGAGCGATTTTGATCTATTCGTACAGTAATATTTTCATGCATGACCTGCTATGATCGTGTCGTTTGTTTTTTGTTTTTTATGATTCTCCAATTATTTGTTGCAGACTCATT
Source organism: Ignelater luminosus (assembly GCA_011009095.1). Taxonomy (NCBI): domain Eukaryota; kingdom Metazoa; phylum Arthropoda; class Insecta; order Coleoptera; family Elateridae; genus Ignelater; species Ignelater luminosus. Next base: position 109,108 of record VTPC01008646.1, on the reverse strand, counting down.
CAATAGATACAAACAAATTTCTCGTGATAAATTTGATTTATTGTATTTACATCAATATGTATGGATGAATTGGAAAAAAAGCAATGGGAAAAAGGCAGTGGAAATCGGGAAATTCATTTATTTAGGCTTTGTTTTATTATGAGATACGATTGTTTGAATTACCAATAAAGCAACATTAGAGGTAATCAGAAAGTAAATGAATAATTTTTTCAGTGTACTAAATCTTCTAATTTTCTCTATTTGATGCATTGCCGTTTTTGGGAAGTTTAAGATGATCACCTTTTTTTTGTTTTCAAGAATTTATTTGAATCGTAAACTGTTATTAATATTTTCCATTGAATAACTTAGAAAATTTTATCTAAACTTGATTTTATCATAAAGATATTGTTGTACACTTTAATAATAATTACCGAGTTTTATGTTAAACAAAAACCACAGCAATATATGTATATATTTTTAGGTTTTTTTGCTTCTAATGTTGCAGCAGACAATTGAAAAGGAAAACTGAAACAGAAAAATTATTAAACAATTAGTGGAAGAGAGATATGATACCAGATTTTTAGATTTTGTTTATAACGGGAATTCATTTTGCCTTTTTTGAGTTTCATGTGAAAAAACCTATAGCAACAGAAATCCAACTTGGGGCTAGATAATTGTTTTAAGTTCGTTTTAAAAAACTCTTTGGATTTGTATTCAATGCACCAATCATATGAATGTCATAGTTTTCTTATTTATATCCAAACTATTTTAAATAAGTTACATAGCAAACTAAGTTACTATTTAAATTGTAGGCATTCTTAAAGCACTTCAATTACCATATATGTTTGGTCTAATTATATTACCAATGATTTTTCAAAAATTAATTCTTTAGGAATTCAAATGAAACACTTCTCCAGTGATTGATTCCATTTAAAATTTAAGAAAAAATGCTATTAAATGAATTAAATGTCTTTTTTGAGAAAAAGATTTAATATCAAACAGTTGTTCGTCGTAATAGTGATGAACCATGAATCGGCCTTGTTTACACTAACCACACACTATATTTAAAAAGTGATTTTAGTTGTACTTGAAAGTGTAGTTTAAAACCATCATTATTTCTTGCCTCAATGATTATCAGCTCAACTTGTGTATAATTACCTTCATGAATCAGATAAAGACAAAAACCCTGGGTTTGAAAGAGCCTCTCTAACCAGATGCTTATGATCCACGATTACATTTAACTTTAAATTCAATCCAGGAGAAGGAGAGAAGGGAAGTAGGTTTTAGTAGATTGAAACCTTTATGGTATATCACGATAATGACCGTGGATGGTGGTCGAGTTAGCTCGTATAACAAACCAAGTTCGTATATTTTATAACTAGATTATCAGAGATAATCAACTTGATCAGATATCTGCTCCAAACTTTGTTTCTGCTTTTTAATGGACCAATTCAATCTCTGGTGCACTTATCCCCATTGACAGTAACCTAAAAGTTCGTTTGCCTTTAAGTATTACGATACCGTTTTCGCGGTGGTTAGGCCGTTTATTGCGGACGGTGCTTGGGCGCCGGATTTTAAAGAGCATACTTTCTTGGTACCTGGGTTCAGGTAATTTGAGTGGAGAAGACTATTTTTCAGGTATTTCCTCAAAGGTGGCGACACTGTTAACTCTAACGGAACTTAAGCAAATTTTTACTAAATACTTTAACTAAACTTGGAAATTACAGACATCTTGTGGAATTACTTCCCACGCGGATCACAGCAAAAGCAGAAGAGAAGGATTAACCCGGAATGCGCTTGACGCCGATGTCCAGGTTTGCCACACCTCCAGTAAAGTTTGGGCCTACATACGAGCATTCACACTAGAATCTCCAGGTCTTCTGTCGACGAACCTATTCTGTTGCGGGTTTCTACGGTCTGCGACGGGTTCGTCATGATGCTTGGATGACTGATGATCAGATGTCTGTATAACAACTATAACTTGCCACCTTCGACGGCTCGCTATAACTCCTCCAGCAGGTCGACAAACTTGTTTTAGACTTGTTTGTTGATGTGATGGAGAGTGGTCGGAGGTTGGAGGCTTTGTTTTTGGTTTTTTTTTAGTAATTTTGCCTCAGTAATGAGCCGTTTTGGAACAGGTTGTTAATCGGAAAAATTTGGTTATCGGATGCCATCTGAAATATTTTTCTGTATGACTTGACCACCCATTTGAGATTTCCATTCCCGTCGGCAAAAGTTATGGTGGTGATATTCCTCAGAAAATTTTGAGAGGCTAATTTTACAACAGTCAACCCGGCCACTACTGAGAAAAAAAATCCTTGTGTTATCGGACGGTTGGATGTCTACCTCTGTATTGATGATTTCTTGCATCTTTAGATTGTGAAACCAATACCTGTATTTGATAGAATTTGGTTGGACTTGGTTGGTTCTGACTGTGACTTTTTGGAATTTAGGCAGCTTGGTTTCTAAAAACTACTTGACGGTAAAATTGCCTACTATTGCTGTCGCCGCTTCTTCTTGTAAAAGTAATTTCTTGAAATGACTAATTTTCTTCCCTTGATTACATTTCCGGTTTGCGAGTTTACATGGAGTTTTTTAGTCAGGACTTAAAGATTTATCGGACTTTTTGGGCTTACATCTAATCTGTCGGATCTCTTTGGCCTGTTGAGTTGCTCAGGCCTGTTAGGTTTCTCAGGCGTGTCGAACCTGTCGAGCTTATCAGGTCGGTCGGGCTTTCGGACCTTTATTTTTATACTGACTCGGGCGGGTATTATTTTTGTACTGAACCGGATCGAGATTTTTTGGTACTGGCTTGAACAGCAGTAATCTTTGTACTGACCCGTGAAAGCGTTATCTTTATAATAAACCTAAGAAAAGGATTTTAGTACTGCACCGTAGACGGGTTTCTTCGTCGGGTTTTTGCGCGGCCCGGCTCAAAGCTCGCATTTAGGTAAGGTCGGGCCTGAATTTGAAAATCTATCAGGCTTACGTAGGATCAATCGAGCTGTTTGTTCCTGTCAAGCCTTTAGGGCCGCGTCAAGTTTATAGGCGGTTTTTTGTAGGTAGAGGCGGTATTGAGCAATAAATTGCAATGTAACCAGTTACATCTTCTGGGCTTTGGACAAACTACTGTGCGGTGTTGATACTGATTCATTATTTTGTTAAATTTGTTACTGATATGCGCTGTTAGGTTGCTCCGATAGTGGACTGACAAGTAGAAGTCTTCAAAATCTCCTTTAAAGTCTTTCCACTGTTGCCATTGCTCGTGATTGTTCCTGGTTGTTGTCCACTGCAGATAGAAGGACCAAAGCGTCTGACAAAAGAATTGCGTAGTGCCTTAGACATTAGAGTAAATGAAAATTTAATTAAATAAAAAATTTTTAAATTTAGTTTTTTTATATCAATAATAACAAATCAAAATTTGATTTGAAATTTTCCTTTGCTTAATGTAAAATTATGTCTTTGTTCTACGAACGTTTATACTATTTAGCAGCGTACTGTAAATCGCAGTTTACATACCTATTATAAGAGGCAGTTAAGAAAAGGAGAACTTATATAGGTTAAAGTATACCATTAAAGATGTTTACAGCAAAACATTACGGTATGATGGTTGGCTGACTAGAAAGAACAAGAAAAAGACTGATGAATTTCCATTTGCACAGAGAATTTAAATAATCCTTCTTCTATCGATAAAAGACGAATACAAATATATTATAGTGATACTGGCAATGACGCATTTTTTAGAAAAAAGAGCTGGTTAGAACATAAATCTGCATTCATGCACATATAAATAACTGAGTAAAATATGCAAATGCGCTGGTGTTTTGAGGCAAACAAAGCACACATTTCTACGGACGTTGATAAATATCCTTAGGATTATTTACCACTCTTTTCTGCATTATCCTCCTCCTTTTTTTAACTAATAAACGAAGAGAGAATGAGCTGAAAAATGGCGTCTCACTGTACGATTAAAAGGTCAGGTATGAATTACAGACAATAGAACGGTAGGTCTAACTCCTACGCCTCTCTTCCCTCTACTTTAGGATTTATGAATTTCGTTTCCTTTATTGCCAGGTACTATATTCTAAGAAGAAATAAAAAATGTTATTTTATTAAATTCTGTACCGCTCCGAAAGGAACGACGAAAAGCAATCAGAGCTATTCTTTACGAAGAACAAAATTACTGGATTAAAATTTAAAAGGAAAATTGCAAATTAGCTGCAATAACACTTAGAATGTTACTGCATTTGCCGTTTCGAATACATTTTAATTTATCAATTAGTGCTTTCCGAGCGAAATTAAAATTCAAAAGAATGGAAGATTTTATTAGAAAACCATTTAGGAGGAGCCCCCTTTTATATTTCTATCTTTTTAAAACGCGAGAAAGATTTTTATAATTAAGTAAGCCGATCCCAGGTGGGTTTATAAATTTTCTACTTAAATTTAAAACCGCAGCTCATTATGATGTTCTTTTGTATGTTCGTTATTCTATGTAGTTACCATTAGTCTAAATTTCGAAGCGGCTCTTTCGTTCATTAAACAAACGCTTTTGGGTATCCCTCTTTTAAAATTATCCATTTGCTGGATTTATTTTTGCGATGGCTTTGCTATGAAACATTTATACAGAAGTCTGAAAGTTTGTTTAAAGTTTATTATTTATTAAAAAAGATAAGAGGGTTTATTCTAATTTATTTGTTTCTGGATTTAACTTTCTAAATGCAAGTTACAAAATGTTTTTGGTTCACCGTACTGTTACTATTATTTTGCAAAATCTTTTGGTTCATATCATTATCATAAGTGGAAGTTAATACTTATATTGTTGAAACTTGATCATTCTCCTTTTCTTCTTTAAACGATTGAGGACATTAATGAGTTTGCAATTTTTGCAATCTAAATTTGATTTTGCTCTTCATCTCTTCGTGGGATGTGTTGTTTTCGAGAAAGATTTCTTAGGGCTTTCCCCATCGCATCGGTTAGAAGCCTGGGTATAATTTTTTCATCAACCCCAATTACTAGGACGATGCGGCGTTGTTTGGACATAGTCTGGTAGCCCAGCTATTTTCGACCTAATATTAACTGCAGACTTGCTTTTCCACCGTTTTCCGAAATCTGTTCGAGTGGTCTCGGAGTAAAAAAAGGGATGTCTGCACAAAAGTTTTCGACTTAGAACGCGATTCCTCTTTATGAAAGTTTTTAACAAGGCTAAGATCTCCCCCATTGATGCGTGCCTGGAATTTCTACGTAGCGATCGATCTGAACAGAACGTCCTTGAGAAGCTTCATTTTTCTTCAGAAACCAACCAAACGTTAGTCAGACTAATTAAATAGAAACAAATTCAAGCATTACTACTAACACGCCTAACAATGTAACCTTGCAAATTCTCTTGGGTCTCTTTGGCATCCCTAGATGTTCTATGGGGATCGTGTTGTCAACAAAAAAATCCGTTGTTTATCACTGACGCATCTCAGGCTGAAAATCTTATCTGTTATAGTTTTCTCGGTGGTACCCATCAGCTCGCTTTTTCTGCCTTCTTCCTTTGCTAGATGAGAAGGTCATTTCAATATCAGGCTGAAATGGACTTTCTTACTTTACTTTCATTTTAAAGCTACTGCTTTCCTAGAAATCAACTATGAATGAGGATGATGATTATCGAAGATGGACGCGTACCAGCTCAACCCTTCAGATCTTAAGGAAACTACAAAGTTTGCGACCATGTTGAAATATTATGTGAAATCTACATTGATATTTGCCGTAGTGATCAAGACCATCATGTTACCTCGACAATGTTTTTGCTGAAAACACAGCAGTCTTTGTAAGCCTCTATGTCCATCAGATTTAGCTTACTGTAGGATTTCTCTGTTTTAAAACGTAGCTCAATAGTTTGAGACGCTATAGGAGGTAGAGGCCCAATTACAGACAGTGTTAGATGCGCTAAAACAAAAAAAAGTTTTGTAACCAGTCTAGTTATACACTTAGTTATTAAAGTTTCATGAAGATTCTTTTGGCAAACACATAATACATTGCCTCCCTTACTTTCAAAGACTAATCCCCAAATCATTTTTTAGTAGCTATAGAAATGATAACCCATGAGTCTACCAAGGGCAGCGGCTGAACAGTATTTATTAAAAATGCAATTGCAACAAGTTTGGATTATAAATTGATAAGTGATACGCATTAAGTCAAAAATGTTGTTTTCCCGATGTTTTGGAAGCAAGCCGTTTAGACTCTCTTGGAGTCTCTTTGACGGGATTGGTGGGATTTGTTGTTACATACGCCATCAATGGGTGGTTGCTGTATTTTGAATGTCACATCCTTCCGTGTGAGTAGCTGTGTGTTGAATAATTAGTATGTCTGGTTGTGTCGTAGCGTGCCGACTGGATTGTTATTTGTCGTGACGGCTGTCTGCAATGGTGATGAAATCGACGTTGCCTACATAGAGGTTGCAGAAACCCATAGCGATGAAAACGTTGAATCGGACGTAGCATCCGTGACAGGGACAATACAGATGGTTAGATAAATTAGATTGGTAATGGAGAAAGAAGCTTGTTGTAGCGGATATAAATGATATAACACTGGGAGGTAGAGTTTAATAACGGCAAAAGACTGAAGGGACATAGAGGCAGCGTTCCTACTTTTAATGCGTCCCGGAAAAGCTTTAGAAAACCCCGATCTCAATTCAATTTAAAAATTTACTAACTGACGATATATCAATGTTTTTCTGTGCGTCACGTACTGATTGTTACTTACTTTCCACAAGAAAATTATGGATAATTAGTTTACACATTTATCAAACGAGAAAAACCAATAATTTCTTAAAAAGCATCATAAACATTACAACTTATCAAATATAGATGGATATACTAATTAAACTTAAAATCTTTTCAATGAGCTAAGAAATAAAGAGAGCGAAATCAGATATTGGCAGTGAGATTATTAATGTAAACGGAAAATTAACTTAAGAGAATCTAAACAGTATCGAGTTGCAATTCGTTAAGAAATAAATTTAAATTATTTATTTTTGTATTATTTAAAACAAATAAATTAAATTTTCTTACTAACAGCACTCCTTTTTGAAATCAATTTACATCTAAGTAATACGCCTGATGACAGCACATTCTCAAATCTGAGAACCTAATTTGCAATAATACTAAGTGCTCCTGCTGCCAACTACAAAATGAAAGTGTGACTCAAGGCAGATGTTCTGTGTTATTTATCAAAAATATTCGTGGCACGGCACTTTACTTATACCAATTTCTACATACATAATCAACACCATTAAATTTAATTACCAATTCAAAGATCGATATATCTTGACATTTCTGTATGTTGAAGTAAATTTAATCTTCAAAATGTATTTACAAAGCGTGCACACATTAAACAGATTATCATCGAATTTATTATTAATTAAATTTTCCATTTACTAACCTGTTCTTGATAAAGATTGTTATGCGATACACAAGTAAGCAATTATTTTATTTATTTCAATTATTCCCTTCCGTAAAACATAAACAACCAAAATTTATTTTATAAATTAACTCCTGAAGTCAATCTTAAACTTTAGTCCAATTTACTCGCAACTTGGAGCCTTGGAAAATGAGGATGGAGAGTTGTTTTGCTTTAATCACATCATCTGATAATTTTATTGCATGCTCAAACTTGGTATGTAGTTACGTCTAAATCATAACTAAAATACAACTTTAATTCTCCCAATAAAACGTGTATTAACAAGTCTACGTCTACAAAATTCTTTTTTTCATATTGCTTCTGCCATATAGTATTTTTGTAATAAACACACAGAAAAAAATTACAGACCTTTTATATTTCCTTTCGTTTCCAGATGTTCCCGAAACGAGGTTAGTAGGAATTCCCACGGCAGATGTGGAAGAACTAAAAGATTCGGTAGCTGTTCGTTGTATGGTAAATGCGAACCCTCGGGCTTCTGTTACGTGGAGAAGAGAAGGGCAAAGTGTGGCTGCAAGCTTTCAGGAGCTGTTACAATTTAGTCCTGTTGTAAGACAACATGCGGGGCTTTATACCTGCCACGCGAGGAATCAAGCGGGAGAATCTCAACCCTTGAGATTTCATTTAGATGTTAAATGTAAGTATTGATTTTTTTATTTTCTTTTCTTTTGTTTTCAAACTAATTTACAACTAGTTATCTAGTTGTAGTTTAAAAAATGATCATGAGATATTTCAAACATGAATGCAACTTTACTACTTAAAATTAGTTAGTTTGTTAACTTCTTTTTCAATCTCAAGATCTATATTTAAGGCATCTGGCATTATTCTTTGAAAAACGTTTAGTGTAGTAACCCATAGACAGACAAGATTCTATCAGCAGACTATTTTTATTTAGATTTAGAAGGAATTCCGTATATGAC